>CAXIVM010002555.1:0-16000 GCA_964035705.1 Porites rus | reverse complement strand
GAGATTTTGGGCAGTTGAACGCAGGGCGCACTGGACCTTCGTCACCAACCTCAAACCTGCAGGTTGAAAGGCAAGAAGCAACCTGGGGCTTCAAAAGGTCAGTTCAGAACCTGGACAGTGGGTTTGAAGAACAATGCGTTCATGTGAAATATCATTGGACGTGAACCCCGCTAGAACTGTGATGGGCTCAAGCAACCCGACGAGACTCTGGCCAACACCGCGGGAACTTTGTCACTCTTTGTCTCTTCGGGTCATGGCCATGGTAGGCCAAGCATGGCCTGTGCAATGTACATGTCCGCACCACCCCGGCCCCCTAAGGCACACTGTGGGCGAACGAATAACTGATCAAGCAATGACAACGACGGGAAAGCACGACACCCCATCTAAGTCGTCTCCACTTCCCTGATACAAACTAATACACATGAATCAATTGTGATACGTGTGAGGGATGTAAGGACCATACCCGCCTAATCCATCTGGATGACGAGTTCCAGATCCGCGCTTTCCGGAGCTCGGCCCCCGACTCGGCCCGGCGCTGGGAAGTGCCAAATGCGCAAGCGCTTGTCCTAGCGGGGGTGGCAGACATCGGAGGACCCTGAAGACAAGGACCAGTGATAAAAAGGAGGCAAAAAGACCCCTGATTTGGCTGACCTCAGTTTGAGGTACTTTTGAAGCATCAGCTGTATGTATGTCTCTATTGAGTTGTTAAATTGACTACAGTAACCGACAAAGAATACAATATGATAATTGCATCAATAATTCAATCTAAGATGATCTAAGTACACCCTGAGAAGGTCAGAACTGATCCTCCAGCCTCCAGTCACTCACTCATTTCAAATCCTTAACCACCTAAGGTATGTGTTGTGTGTTTTTTGCTGGAAGAGCTTTCTGCTCATTTTGGGGGGAGACTCCCACGCCCGTACGGTTCCACTGTATGCTGCTCCAGGTCGCCGGATGCGGATACGCCGGATGCTGAGACGTGCCACGGCCGGCTCGTACGCCACGTGCCACGACCGGCTCGTTCGACCCGTCCTTGGAGGCACTGAAGAGCCGTCGCTGAGCTTCATCCCAATGGAGGGCTGTGATCTCATCCTGGAAAGGTGTCAACCGAACGAACGGGGCACCCGATTCTAGGGTGGAAACAAGAGGAGGTACAGTGCCTGATTCGGGCAAGTGATCGCAGGAACCATGACGTGCTGCCGCCCCGAGCTACACCAAAACGCAGCTTTTTCACCTGAGCATCGCCATCCAGTTCGGTACCTCGGGTTCAAGCGAGCAGCCAACAAGTTGCAGTCCTCATGTGCCTGCCACGCGTAGGACGGCCCACCTTGACCATCAAGCACAAAGGCCTGCAACATTTTGGACTTCGGACAGCCGCTACTTAGCTACTTTGCGAATGCGATCTGGGCGATCTCTCACCTATCACCTACCCGAATGAAAGGTATTTTCGTGGGCTTGCTCTAAAGTTGAGCACCGTGGGAGGCTCAGGAAGTCTTGGGACAATTTCTCACTTTCGGAGGCCCCGTGAGGCCTCCCACCTTCGGGATGCAAACAACCTCCCAAGCAAACCCGCCCAGTTGCAACACAGCTCAGCTCCTGGGTGACTGGAAATGACACTCAGTCAGTGGAACTCTTAGACGGTTAGCCGCTTTTGGCCCAAGAAGAGGGCAGAAGGCCACATAATTAAGAAACCAAGCAACCTGATTACATGGGAACCACTGAGAGTCTAGATTTAACATATAGCAAAGACTGTCATAGGAAAGAAGGTTGTTTCTTTCTGTTCTTTCGCTTCAACGCCACAGCAGCCGCTCAATCGCGGCCACCCGGCCACACAGGCGCCGGTGGCAAAGCCGGCGATGAGCTCGTGCGAGGAGCCCAGCCAGGTCACGGCGGTGCACCTGGGCCGGACGGATCCGGGGCGACGGCCGGCCAAAGGTGCTGGGAAGCCCGTGAACAACGGGGTCATAGTGGGATTGGGGCGGTTCTTTGTCAGTTGAACGTGCATATGGCTCCATCCTGGTCTGTTGTAAATGCAACAGTTCCTCGAGGAGCTTCTTGGGCAGGAACTGAGTTGCTCCAGGAAGTGTCCTTCTCAACAAGCACCTTTGGCTTGCTTGACCATTGATACCTACTTCTCCCCCTTGTTCATATCATGTGGACTGGCGGCATTTCCCAACAGTTCTCACATTCTATTTTGCCACATGCTCTTTCACCAGAGCAGTTTTTGAACATTTGAACGCTAGTTGTATTGTTTTGGATGGGTTTGAGGCGCCTTCTCCCAGGATCATTTTAGATCGATGTCCTTGAGAAGGCAGTGTTTCCAAATATGTTCAAGCAAAAGCATTTCAAGACAAAGCAACTTGACCATACCATACTTGACCAATAAAACCCTTGTGAAGATTGAGGCAAATTTCCTTTGCTGCCCAATGTTCTAAATCATTTAAGAGTATAGACTACAGTATAGAAGAAGTTAAGCAAGAAATATGCAAGGTAGAGTTCAAGCTTACACCAATAGTCAACAAACACAGCAAGAAGGCAAAATAAACTATGGGCCCACATGCATCGCCAATAAGAACTAATTACACAAAACCAACACTGACATTGCAAACCAAAAACACCAATGTTGATAAAACTGGCCCCACCCTGTGGTGGCCTCATCGTGTCTGAAACCTTGCATTCTTTGTGTTCGGCTTTTGTTTTTGTTGAAACCTTGTTCTGTGTGGTTGCGCGAAAATCATCTCCAAAGAGCACATGCTCTGTAAAATTGCCAGGCCTTGGTACTTCACCGAGTTGCTCCAGCTGCTCTTAATGAATGCCCTCAAAATGAATTGACGCCTACTTACTTGCCCAAAAAGGACACCCACTTCGGCCCAGGTTGGCCCAGCTTTCGTCTGACCAGTGGATCTTTTGTTTGACGGATTCCTGGGGGGTTATTGTGGTTGGCTTTGGTTCTTCCATCACTCACAAAAGAGGAAAGAACGGATTACCCCTACTTGGTTGAACAAAATAACCACAGCCAGCCTGTAAACCGTTCCTGTGTTTTCATGGATTGTGTTCCTTTCATGTTCTTTCATGTTTCGTTTGGCCTTCTTTGGCACAAGTGAATTTGTGGCCCCCACTGGGGGCACCTGGCATCCTAGGACCCGGTGCAGCTGGCATCCGTCGATTCTCCGGGTCGATTCGGCAGTCGATTTCTGAGATCCGCGCGGATTCATCACTGGGATCGTACCCTTGCTGCGTCCCCAGGCACCTGCCAAGGTCGAGTTGAGTCGAACATCTGAGTGTCGCATCTACAGCAACACGGACCTACAGCAACCGATGTGCCAATCCTTCCTCCACCAGGTAGATTTCAGGGAAGAGTTGAAGCGTACATATCCAGCGGTCGAATCACCCGATTCACCACAGCCCAAGGACTTGGAGCCTAATCTAGTTGTGACCACAAAGCTTGTATGACCACGTTAATGCCAAACATAAAAAAAGAATGTGGATGGGATGTACCTTAATGTTCCTCAATAATCCTTATTTTATTGCGGCTCAGACTGTATATAGGAGGCCAGTTGTTCACTCCCAGCCTGTTTCCCTTTCCTGCCTAATCTGCTACATGTAAATAAAAAAATCATTACAACTCTATGTAGACTTATGATATATGGGTCATTATAAACTTATCGATCAATATAAACTTATCGATCAATCACCCCAGTCGATCAATCACCCCTCTAAACCAGAACAATCACCTGGATTCCTGGATGCACCAGGCCGGCTGCAAACGCAAGAGCATGCAAAAGCATCAAGGATATCACACATCGACTGAAAGCAATAAGCGGCTCATAGCCCGCTCACTGACAAGTGCAACTCTCTGAAACATATTTCGGCCCACTTCACAAATTTCACAACCACATCCAACACGCAGTTAGGGCACCGGAGCTAGCGGCTTTCACGCACCAAATCCGCAGAGCATCCTTGCTGGCCGAGAACAACCTGAGCCCAGTGGTCATGCATCCTACCTCACCTTCGGCGTCTGAGCCACCCTCAAAACTCGTGGCTAAGAGACAAGGGTGTTCTCAAGCGGGGGGTAAGACTTGACATTCACAAATGGACCACACGGTATATGAAGGTTGCTTTGGAAAACGAAAGTAAAGCGTGCGTGAACGTCTACATTGCTGTCCATAAGGGGTCAGTCTAACAGCGGAATATGTTCATGTTGACATAGATGTAGCTAAAATGCTTAGGCTCTTGACATCAGAAGTCCTAAAATCCGAAGCACAACTCGGAACCAGCAATGATGTGTCAACTCGAGTATGGCAGCCCCCGCACTTCCAGCAGAACTGCTTGTTTGCATCTGAGCGTCAGCTCCAGTGAAGTCGTGGAATAGAATGCCGAAATGAGGGGAAACCATGAACAGCCATTTTCTCACTGGCCGGTCCAAGCATACCTAATTCCACCGTTTGTCTGTAAATGCCGCCCATCCGGGCTCCCTGTGACCCTTCACCGGTCCTTTTCGGTCAAAGAAGTGCTTTGCTCCAAAAATTACGTGGACCGCATTGGATGATGACACGTTGGCTGGCCATGCGCCGCCCTTTGGACTCTTGGGTACGGTAGAGCTGTAGATAGCCTCTCTGATTTTTCAGCAGCTGCACTGAGCAAACAAAGCGCCCCTTAAACAAACAATATGCTAAGTGTTCTGGATGGGTGCACTTGTGCATGAAACTGTGACATGTGGGCTCCCAGGGAAAGATTCCCGGAGCCCACAGCAAGGAACTGTCCCGTGACAATATCCAACATGTCGTAGACGATAGGTATCCACATTCCTCTCATGATTCAATTTTGATGCTGGTGGGAACCATCGGCAATGCCCCTAACTACAAACAACATCCATGGAAAATAAGCTGGCAAGTGGCCTTTTGTGTGGCCCCATGCCCTTCGCAGATTAATCCGGTCTCCAATCTTTGTCAGGTCCTTCTTTGCAGCGGCAAGCATGGCTGTGTCACCAGACTACCACTGGTCAGGGGAAGCAGAGCGACTCATACGCTTCAATGAAAGAAACTACTCAAACGCTGCAGCCACGGTCGCTTCTCAAGACGTCTCGGTCTCCAGGTAGGCCCCAGAATAGCCGGGTAGAGTGGCCTATTTCTTTTGGCAAGACCTCTTAGCAGCATCTTACGTAGACATCAGCGTTTACCCACTGGCCCACCTAAGCCAACACCAGCTGGACGTCCCTCACACGACAAGAGTTTCAGTGTCGTTCCAGCGATTGTTTTTTCTATGTTTTTCTGATCTAGGAAGATCGACCAACCACTTATTATATAAATGCAAAATGAGCTCTTCATATCTTCATGGATGCTTCCCCTGCATAGCCACCTGCATGGCCATGGCCGAACGACCCGAGCGGATGAGGCCGTCGGCCGCTTCGCTTTGCTCGGCTTCACTCGGCTTCGGTCGGTTGGGCGGTGGTGGATGTCAGGATGCCGACAGCCTTCAATGGCACTGGACCGGCACGACATGAACTGGAAGAATGCACTTGTTTTTGACTTGAATGGTCCTGCAAACTACAGAAAGTGGACTTCTTGCCAATCAGCTGGAGCCACCACCAGAACCTGTTCTATGTCAGCCTAAATGTGTCCTACTATCCAAGGCAACAATCTTCGCGCGAGTCTTAAACAATATCTTTCCAAAACATCAAGCTCGGAGTTTCCAGGCAATTGAGGAAGATTCTCCATCATCGGATGCGAATAAAGGGGTTCGCAGCGGTTCGCATTTTCTCCAAAAAAAAAGGTGAACTCCACATCGTTCCATGCAGAAATCGCCTTCGAGTGCCCGCCTAAACGTGTTTGGCACAGGGGTTTCTTGTGCACTAATGATCAACCATCGGCCACCCAATTTCTGACCCTATATAAAAGAAGCTACTAGGGGCTCCTGGCATCGCTACTAGGAGCAAGGACGCTACTAGGGGCTCCTGGCCTCACTACCAGGAGCAAGGACGCTACTAGGGGCTCCATGAGGTTGTGCCTTCGAAGATCTTTCTTCAAGGCAACCAATGATTATTCAATTTATGTTCCATGCACCCTTTGATTTGATTGTGAAAGGAGCTGAAATGGTAGGGCAGGGTCCAACGGGTCAAGGTGTCTTTGTTGCGTCTTTTTGTGACAGCTGCAAGAATTTCTGTATATTAGATAGTGTGACCACGAGACCGGAACTCCTTTCGGTCAAAAGAAGCAACTACACAAGCACCTCACAAACCAAAGATCTGGACAACCGCATGCAACTAATTCCCAGAAATGGACTCCGCGCATCTCTCTTTGGCCAACCTGCCATGTTGCCCTGGATTGCCGGCTTTGCCGTGCCGTTCGCCGCCCGGTTCGCGGCAGCTCTCAAACGGCGTCGGAGACCAACAACTGGGACACGGGGATGCCTGGCGGGTCACCAGCTCTAGGGAAGGAACGCTGGTCACGCTGGACCTTCTCAAGTGGGCTTCGTCGGATAGGGGGAGGTAAAACGTCGAAGTGCAAGGTGGACGATGTGTTCGATGTGCCGAAAGATCCATTGACCGAAGTGATACCTGGACGCAGTACCTGTGAAAAACAAAAGAGACTGTTTTTGTAGTAGTCGCCCCATGCCAAATGTGGGGCATCCGAATAAATGCAGCGTGTAAATATAGTTTTAGTAGATTTAGATAATTATAGAGTATACAGTATAACTAATAACTAATAACAACTAGTTCTTATATATAGCCTGTATTTATGTAATATAAATAAATAAATATATTATATGTGTTTGTGGTGGAACTACAGGATCTTTTCTTTACAACTGTTGTCCAAAAGACTGGAGCCAACCAGAATGTGCACCTGTACAACCATCTAGCTTGGAACCTACATCTCTCCGACGCACAAAACTCCTTGGTCAAGAAATGCACCCCCGAGGGCACTACACAATCAATGGATATCAATGATATCAATGGTAAATTGGCCCTACCTCATGGCATCTTTGCGTAAACATGTGCAAAAGTTCAATACAAACAAATAAAACAAATGCTGATACAAAAAGCAAGGTCGGCTTGCTCCGGTACTGTGGGAAACTGAAGGCAACAATGTGCAACTCTACTTGCTGCTACAAACAGCGTTTTTTGGAATGCAATGATTGTTTTCCAGAGAGGGCATCTTCCTATCATAACAACTTACGGACATTTTGCAGCCTGCTCCTGTGTCTCAACCCTAGTGCCACCACACCCCTCCGTTTTCAACAAAACCCTGCGGCAGCTGTGGGCCAGCTCGCGCCTTTCTGAATGCAACGCATGTAGTGATAAATGAAGTCCTGGACATTTCCAAAAGCCAAAGCAAGGACGGTTGTGGATTTGTCCCGTTTTCTCCTGGTTCGATACAGCTGGGCTAAATGCAGCAAGCAGGCCATTGCAAAAACACACACTCGAACATCAAGCACCAAAATAGCGATGGACCATTCGTGCCAAATGGACACTGAAACCTTCGGGGCCGCCCTGCTCCTACCGCATGCGTGTCTTCCTGTGCAGAAACAGGACCAGGATCACGTCTCTCCGCCCGTGACCGGTCCCCCATGAGAGAAGCTGGATCAGCTGGGCGCAAACCACCCAATTGCCCACAAAGGCCTGAGGTGAGCCATCTGCGGCAATCTGTTCAGCTTCTTGGTTCTCAATGCTCAGGTAAGCCTTTTTACTGCACTGAAACGATATGTTGCTGATCAATTGGTTCAAATATTCGTGGGGTTCTGGTGGCTGTGGGACCTTTACATGCCCCAAAGTATCATGAGTCATGACTGGAAGTCTTCGTCTCCCTGCTTGAGACCACCATCCAACGAACAACAACGCTGACCCAAAGCATAAATGTGTACTGCCTGGTTGACACTTGCAAACGCTTTTGCAACCACCTATCACACAACTTCCGTATCCCAATCCTGTCTTTGTGATGTTTCTCCATCTTCCAGCCGCCTATATCAACACCCGCCTGTCTTCCACCCGCGCAAACACCGCTCCGCCTTGATGTGGTGATTGGGGTCTGAGAGCTCGCTGAAGGAGGAGGCCCAGAAAACAAAGGACATCACTTTGGCCAAGGCCTCGGACGACGCCCGGGGGTCGACCTGGCCTTTGAAAGCCCGTGTTTCGGGTCTTGAAGGGGTTTTCCACTGCTGGGTGAGAAATCTCTGGCTGGCGTGCGGGCTTGAAAAACGGGTCAAACAAGTGGTTTTGAGGGATTCCTGGGGATTTTGAGAAGCTGCCGTATCGTGATAATGCCCCATTGTTGCCGTGTCTGGAGGAGAAAACAAAGATGTCCAATCCAATGGTCGAGTTTGGCAGCAGTGTGCATGCAGGGCTTGTATGGAGGATGTGCTGTAGAGATCCAGGATGGATCAAGATGAACAATGAACACATGGACCCATGGCTAAGACTGGATGGAATCACCAAAACTGGAATAACCCATGATCCAAGATGCTCCTTCAAATGACCAAAACTGGATTCAGGATATATCATGATTCATCATGTTTCATCCACTTCTGACACCTGCCAACCAAAATCCACCCGCCAATTGAATCTTCATGACTTCCGGCGGAGGAAATGATAGCAACCCCCCAGCTCGGCGTTTAGCAGCACTCGTGGTCTACAGTCTACACAACATTCATGCCTGGAAGCTGTGATGTTCTTTCGGAAAGCACGTTTTTTTCCGGATTAGTTGTAGCAAAATTTATAGTTCTCTAGTCGGTCACTACAGTGACCATTGAACACATCGCCATGTTCCCCTGAAAACCGACCTCTGACCTCCCACCAACGCTGAACGCGTTCGAAGCCTGCGCTGCGAGGAAGTGGGAGGTGAACCTCGGAGAGAGCTGTGGATGGTGTTCACGTCAGGTGAGCCTCTGGATCAAACCCTCCTGACAGGTGCAAATCTGTTGGTTTGAGGTGGGTTTCGTCCGTTTTGTAATAAAGGCTTCTTCAGCCAATGGATGCGCAGGACTACCACTGAACGGATTGCATCATAGCCCATGTCTATACAATATAACAGCATCGATTCATCAATTGCTGGTCAAGGGCAACGATCCCTGCGTATATCTATGCCTGTCTACCTGTCCGATTCAAAGGCCCCAGGAGTTCAAAAAAGGTGTGTGTGTGTGTTGTGTGTGTGTGTGTGTGTGTTTCGTTTATGCTTGAGGTGTGGATTTATGTGGATTTTAGACTCTCGGAGGGTGGATTATGAGCACCCCCATTCTCCATTGAGAAACCCTTTAGAACTCTTCGTCGCCCATCCATCCATCCATGCAGCCAGCCAGCCAGCCATCCATCCAGCCAGCCACCCATCTTACAGTAATAACATTTACAGTAATAACATACCAGCATGGAAGTCAAACTGTAAGTCTGCAATCTGCTGCATACCTTCCCACCTAGGGCTGGCGAGCACCGCATTTCACCACCATCAAGGACCCATAGAGAATAATGAGGACCCCACCGTTGAGGCTCCAGTGCTCAATGGAAGCCATTGCTAGTCTGCTATTCTTAAACTGCCCCAAAATCCTCGAATGTGGATGTTTGACACTTGGAACATGCTCCACGCTCTCCCCAGGCTTTAACTCACGATCCTTCAAGAGAATGATCCAGGCACCTCAAACCATCCATGATTCGCATGATTTTTCGCAGCAAAGAACAAACACAATTGAAACGCACAGTGCCCACGAAACCGCAAGTGCCCACGAAGGTCTTTGATGCGAATATGAAATATGTGACACCAAGCCTTCTGCTAAAACCTGCTAAATTGTTCAAAATGCTGCTGCAATGGCCTGAAAAGAACGCCGCAGCTTAACCCCTCTTGCTTCCAAGGTGCTCTTGCGCCCTGCCTCTTTCATGAACATGTAGAGTTGGCAAAGGACCGCCACCGATTCCTCTGTCAACTTGCGTTTCTGGCAACGCTGGAAGAAATCCAAACAAATACATTTGATGCCCATTTGCTATCCTTTGCTGATCCCCTCTTTCAGGAAAGGAACGGTTTACCTTTCTCCACCTGTTCATTTTGGATAGAGAAACCAAGACCCCCAAAAAAGTTAAACTATATAATGTTGGATCCTGATTAGTAAAGGGGGGTCCCCCCCCTGTATTTAGTAGGGTCCTAGGTCCCCCTGGGCGTGTCTACGCTATACGTGTGTAGCACCTGTTATTGTACATACATTAGTCTGTAGCTCTTCAGTCCGCTTTCGACATAATTCATTTGGCTCAAGACTTAGAAGCCCAATACTGCATTCACTGCCATAGAAAAGGTGTGCTTCGCCGTAGCTCGCACACCGACTGCTTGTGTTTGACTGCTTGGTGTTTTCGATCAGGTCCAGTTATTCCAACTGCCACTTCTGGGGGAACTTACCCCTCAAAGTGGTAGCGGAGCTTGTGTCTCCTGCTTCGCATTGGTCGATTTTGCCTTCGTGCCGAATCGTCCGATATTCCGGACAGGGGACAACCAAGTCAGTCACTTGTCAAACAAATAGACCATGGTCCAGATCTTTAACATAGATACGGACGAAGAGCATGACAGCGACCTATCTGACGTAACAGATCCAGAAGAAGCTTTTGCAGCTCAAGGTTCGCGTCATCGCCAACAGCATGGAAGGTCCTCGAGTTCGACATACCGGACGTACGAGGCACAGCCATCAGCAGGTGTCAAGATGACGCCAAAGATTCCTCCGTCATTCGATGGACAGTCATCCTGGTTCGAGTTTGAAGATTTGATTGATGACTGGTGAACATCACCACATTAAGCGCCGAAAATTTAGGCCCATCATTGAAGAACGCTCTAACCGGAAACGCCGAATACTACAAGAAAATGCTCGACAATGAACAGCTTCGTCATGAAAGAAACGGTATTACGTATTTCAAAGAGACGTTGCGTCCATACTTTGTCAAAGGAGCAAACCATGTTTTTCTCTGGCGTTTCATGCAGCTCTTCAGGACTGGCGCGGAAACGGGGAATTTGTAAGCTGGATCGCTCGTTTTGAAGTCGCTAGCAAGAAAGTCATGGAAGCCTTCATGGGCTTGTTAGATCTTTCGACTGTTCCCCAGCCTGATGATTTCAACTTTACTGATATCCTCTCGCAACAGCAGTACATGCTACTTCAAGGGCTTCAAGATCCCGCAGAAAGAAGAGAAACACAGAAAGAATCCGTTCTGAACACATTGATGCTTTGAAACAAGCACATCGTGACACCTTTCCATTGTCTGACAACCTGATGTCACTTATTTTCTTAGTTCAGTCGGATCTTAACGAACAGCAAAGAGAAAGGTTTGTAGCCAGCATTGGCCTTGCGTCAGATCAACATGAACAACTACACATACTTAGGTGTCAAAGGCTTATTCCTTGATCTCTTTTGCGGAACCGCCACAGGAACTGCCGATCCTTCGATCCGCAGGCAAAGAAGATCCACTTTCCTTGTCCTCGATGAAGGAGACTTGGAAGAAGAATCCGGATACTGGGTGATGGATCAAGAAACAGGCGAAGAAGGATTGTGAGTTTGTTCTCAGAGTCCGAATTTTGGGTGTTAGCAGCCAAAGGAGGATACACCCGTAGAAGAATCCATGGTAGAAGATTCAGAAAACCATCCAAAGGCGGCAAGGGAAAAGGCCGCGGAAAAGGCAGAAGACCCGGCTTTGTCAGCCGTAGAGGCAAAGGTGCAGGGGCACATTATGCAGAGTACCCTGACAACTCAGGTTTCTATGGAAAAGGCAAGAAAGGAAAGAAAGATGGAAAGAAAGGATTCAAGGGAAAGGATGCATTCAAAGGCAAAGGAAAAAGCAAGCAACAGAATCCCTTTCAACAATCCAATGTTGCAACCACCGAAGAGCCTTCACCAGCTCAACCATCCACTAATGCCGAAGAAACCTGGAGTGCACATGAAGCAAATTGGTCATGGGACTCGTACGGATATCACACAGACCAGTACTATCCTGAAGATGTCTGGCAGGCAAATGAAGCCACTTGGCAACAATGGACATACTTTGCGGACGGACAGACGGACAGACCGCAAGATGAAGAGCACAAGAGCTCAGATCGAGAGCCTGACCAGATGAACCAGTCAGCAGATTTCCGGTATTACGGAACACATGCAGAAGAGATGACTGGTGTAGAACATGTTTCACAGCCGTATCACCTAAACCCTGCCGGTAGCAGTACAGACTACCGACATTCCGGTTGTTCTGAAGTAATTGATCCACGCTTCTGTTCTTCTTTTGTCAACTTTGACGATGGATTTCACCATGCTCTGCTTTCTGAATACATCGACTTGAGGTACAGCCCGACCTACGTGATCATTGACAGCGGCTGTACCAGAGCAATGGGTTCAAGGACCGCCATCATGCGTCTAGTGAAGGCATGTAAGAGACACTACAATGCATCTAAGATTGATTTCTCTTTTGAGCCTTCATCAAGTCGATTCTCATTTGCAAACGGTGAACAGTCCAATGTCCGAGACAAGCTGGTAATTTACTTTCAGAACGACCAGTCACCCACAGGGTGGATCACAACAGCGATAGATATCTTGGACCAAGGCGACGTTCCAATCCTTTTCAGCGTTGAGCAGCTCAGGAACCTTCGCATGTCTATTGAGCATACTCCAGTCGGTGATTATCTGACTTGTCCTTTGTTCGGCCTGAAGCGATTTTCGCTGCCAGTGAGCACTTCGAACCATAATGTCCTGGACATCATGATGTTTGCCAGCTCAGTTCGTAAGCCGAACCACAGTTTTACTGCAATCAATCCTTCGTATGGAGCCTGTCCTGCCTGCAGCGGAAAGCACCGCAAGCACACATACAAAGATGGATGCAAGAAGGCAGAGACGTCCGAAGTGAAGGAAGACAAGTCTGTAGCCGATATTCCGGCCAAGAAGCCAGACAAGCACATTGCAAGTGGAGATGCCAAGGTCGATCCGCCATCAAAACTCATTTCGATGCCTCCGCCGGCTAAGAAGGTGACACCTCCGACATACCGGAAGACAGAGAAGTCACCTGATTTTGGTACGCCATTTGAGCATTCGAAGATTCCAAGTTCGAGCTCAGGAGCCGAGAAGCCTGACGTACCTCCAGCAGAACTGACATGCCGGTGAAGCCTGATCCTCAGGAAGAATCCAAGGAAGACGTGAAACCAATATCAACAACAGCACATCGAGAGAGAAAGCTCCTAAGGTTTCAGTAACACTGCCGTTAGCATTGCAGAGAATCCATGAGAAGCTGTCTCATCCAACTGAACTCTTGAAACTGCATTTGAAGCACTATCACATGTCAACTGAGCAGTTCAAGAAACGAACATCAGGTTTGAAGATTCCTGCTAAGATCTATGAAGAGTATGAAAAGGTAGTCAAGCAGTGTGACACATGTCAGAAGTCCAAGATTGCACCATCAAGATCAAGAATTTCAGGTATGAGAAGTGAAACGTTTGGAGAACTCACCTTTGTTGATCATGGTGAACTTGCTATCAACGACAAGTCCGAACTTCTTTCCTGATTATCTATGACGGTGCTACTTCTATGACCACTGCTTACGTATGTAACGGCAAGACTGAAGCAGAAACGATTGGCCATCTTTTGGAGTACTTTGAGACATACCAGTTGAATCCTAAGTATCTTGTCGGTGATCAAGGTTTCATGGGTACTGAACTTGAAGCTTTTTACAACAGAAGAATATCCGACCGATCACTTTAGGACCCGGTGATCACCCTGATGCTTAAGTCCGTGACTGAGGATCCATCCAGATACGAGATCACGTACCGTCAACTCCTCAGACAAGCATCACTTGCCAGGAACTCCATGGTTACTTTTGGTGGAGTATCTCCATTGGAGATGGCATTTGGACGGCGACCTGCAGATCTTTTGTATCCAGAGAACATGACACCAGAACAGCTTACAGCTTCACTTCCTTCTCCCGAGAAAAATATAGATGCTGTCAGAACACTTGCCATGAAGTCTTATCTAGAAGCAAAACAATCCGACGATTTGAGAAGAGATATTTCTGCAAGACTTCAATTGAGTGATGGTCCATTTTTCCCTGGTGATAAGATATACTATTGGACAGAAGATAAATCCAAGGTAAAGTCTGATGGAACCCACAGTGGTAAATGGATCAAGGGCAAGGTCATCAGTTCTGACGGCAGTATGGTTGGTATCGATTTAGGCACCAGAATTTTGAAGGTCAACATCAGCAAGGTCCGTAAGGACATCAATGCGATCGAAGATGTTGAGGTGCCACTCGACCCGGTTGCACTTCTGAGTTCTGAGAGTGAACGGACCGATATTCCGGTCACTGACCACGCAAGCTCTCTAGTCCAGAGCGACGGAGCCCAGATCGGTGTGGAAGGCTTCACATATTCCTCTTATGCATGGCAACCCGTCATGGCTGGCAAGATTGATTTCTTAGAACTGTTCGCAGGTTCAGCACGGTTAAGCCAAATTGCGGCAATGAATGGTTTGCGTGTTGGACAACCTATTGACCTGAGAACCGGATTTGACATCTTGACCAGCGATGGACGTAAGAGGACGATGGACATCGTCGAAAAACAGAAGCCTAGAGTCATTTTTATGGCGCCGCACTGTGCTCCTTGGAGTCAGACGACCAATATCCATGATCGTGCAGCACGAGATCAGCGCAGACAGAAGTTTCTTCCAATGTTGGAATTTTGTTGTCGTGTTGCCATATTTCAGATTGAACACGGAGGCCATTTCATCATAGAGAATCCTGCTTCATCAGCTCTTTGGTACACCCGATGTTTTCAACGTCTTTTGTCACAACATGGTGTTACCTATGGCACTCTTGATATGTGTTCATTTGGAATGAAAGAACCTAACGGCTATTATTACAACAAGCCAACTTCTCTTTTACACAATTTGATGAAGGAGTCTTAGCGCCTGTGTTCAAGAGATGTAGTAATAAGCTCGGGGGTGAACAACACCTACATCAACCATTGGAAGGCTCAGCACCTGGCTTTGGAAGCAGAAGTAAGTTAGCTCAGGTATATCCTTATCGTTTCTTTTCCAAGCTTATTCGCTGTATTCTGCCGCTGGGAAGCCATCATGGATTGTTTCACGCACAGACTACCGTAGCTGTAGATCTGCTTGGAGAACTCGATATTCCGGGTCTCGAATCTCTCCAGCTCTTCCTGAAGGAAAATACGGATCGAGAATACGTTCACTTCAGTGAATCTGACAGTGTAACTGTGAAGGACTTTTATGTTCGACGTCTTATGAACAGAGTGAACTCACTCCCTAAGGGACATGAGTACAATCCTTGGTCTGAGTCATTGCATATCGCACATGATGTTTCACATATGCGCCAGATTTTTGCACCTACCATGGCATTTGAGAACGCCACAATTTTGCGCGGTACTTTTGAACAACTGAAGGTCAGGTACCGTAACACCGCAGGTGTACTGTTTTTATGGCGTAAAAAGGATACAACTAAGTTGTATATCCAATCACATCCTTTTGACGACTTGTCGAAGTTGGTGGAGTCCAATTGGAGCTGTGTCTTTTTCTGGAACTCTGATGGTCGTGTTCCGTCCAAACCTGCTCACACACCTGTCACACCTGACACTGTTGGTGCACCACCTGCGCCACCTCCTGGTTTGGATCCTGACACGTATATGACACCAACCGGTCCTGACATGCCTGGCGACATCCCTGGTGATCCATTTACACCGGGAGATTTCTTTACACCTGGAGACAGTCCAGATCCACCGTTTACACCTTCTCCAGGACAACCACCGCCAGACACTCCGTTTCCACCGTTTCCAGGCCAATCACCACCGTCACCACCTGACACACATATGCCTGGAGAACTACCGGATACACCACCTTCAGGACCACAACCACCAACACAGTTTCCACCTTCTACTCCTGCAGCCACAGTTCCACCTATTCCTGCTTCATTTTTGCCCTTGACTCCTGTGCCTTCTACTCCTGCAGCCACAGTTCCACCTATTCCTGCTTCATTTTTGCCCTTCACTCCTGTGCAACC
>CAXIVM010002553.1:135253-162753 GCA_964035705.1 Porites rus | reverse complement strand
TAAACCCCTAAACCCTAAACCCTAAACCCTAAACCCTAAACCCTAAACCCTTAAACCCAACCCTAAACCCTAAACCCTAAACCCTAAACCCTAAACCCTAAACCCACAACCCACAACCCACAACCCACAACCCACAAAACCCTAACCAAATGCATCCTCGCACAAACAAAACCCTTACCAAATGCATACCCGCACAAAACCCTAACCAAATGCATCCTCGCACAAACAAAACCCTTACCAAATGCATACCCGCACAAAACCCTAACCAAACGCATATTGTCCAAAACCCTAACCAAACGCATATTCGCCCAAAACCCTAACCAAACGCATATTCGCCCAAAACCCTAACCAAACGCATATTCGCCCAAAACCCTAACCAAACGCATACTCGCGCAAAAACCTAACCAAACGCATACTCGCTCAAAACCCTACCCAAATGCATACCCGTCCAAAACCCGAATCAAACATAAATATGCAAAAATACAAATATTAAGAATAATGCAATGTTCCACGAACTAATACACCACGTAACAAAACACATCCCAAAATACTACTCACAAAGCAAAAACAATACAACACCAAGCACAAAATAACAAATAACGCAACCCAACACAAAATAACAAACAATACAAACCAACAACCCAACATGACACAACGCCACACACCAACCACAAGCACAAACACCCACACACACACACACAAACACCAACACCACACACACACACACACCACCCCCACGCACACACCACGCACACACACCACGCCACACACACCACACACACACACACACACGCACACACACACGCACACCACACACACCACAACACACACAACACACGCACACACCACCCCCACGCACACACCACACACACACACACCACAACACACCACACAACACACCACACAACACACCACACAACACACACACACACACACGCACACACCCCACACACCACAACACACCACACAACGCACCACACACCACAACACACCACACCACACCACACCACAACAAAACACCCCACGCCACGCCACGCCACCCCACACCACGCCACCCCACACCACGCCACCCCACACAAAACAACACAACACACCACAAACGCACACATACACACAACACACAACACAACCGCGCGCAACACAAAGCAAAGCACAGCACCAAGCAGCCAACAAAGAACCAACAGCCATGGATGAGAATACGCGTCTGGCTACAGAGAGTGGCGGAAAGGCTACCCCCAAAAGAAAGAACAAGCCCACTCGACCTGGGACTCATACACCTTCACCGCTTTGACGAATACGGACGGCCATGGTGGGCACTCTCGATCCTGGGCGTGGTTTGCAACACTTTCGGCGAGGGCGCTCAGGCCACGAAAGTGCATCGACAAAGGCGCTGCCAGGAAAGAGGTCCATATAAGCCTCCACGGATCATACAACTTCTTACCCAGCGACCAACTGCGAGTTCCTTCCCGATTTATCCCGCCTAAGACTCCCAGTGCGCGCTAAGCTCACGGGGCTACCATTGCCTTTAGTGCTGGGGCTCTAGCAGGATAAAAAATTAATGTAGAATAGCCAGCCGACCACTTGCAACCTATCGCATAATTTCATCCATAAATGAAAGACGTAATAAGCAAAAGCAAAGCACACAATCAATAGCAGATTCTTTAATATATATTTTTTTTTTTTTTTTCAAATTAAATATATCAATCAATGATAATTTATATAATTCAAGATGATTTAATATTTGTAATCTATATTTTTTAATAAACAATAAATTTAATATTTATACATATTTTCGAATGAATAATTTTCAAATTAAAATATAAATAATTTAATCTAAAAGATCAATTGGGAAGATACATCGAATATATTACAAAAAGGGTCGGGTCAATCAATTTAAAAAAAAAAAAAAAAAAAATAGATCGTAGAAAAAGGAAGTTGGCATAACCTTAGATTAATAACGTAAAGATATTGAAGTAAATTTATCTAAAATATTTAATAATTTGTAATAAATTTTAATAATCTGTAATGAATTAATCGAATATTTTGTGTATTTGTATCGATATTTAGCCCGAACGACGCAAACCTCCTCGGAGCTAGAAAATATTAAGATTCAATTGCTTCTAATTTAAATGAATTTTCCTTATAATTTTGTTAATAATTTGCCTTAGGTTTATATATAATACAAAAATATTTTTAAAATCTATATCTTTTCAATGGCAAATACATATCCATCAATAATATATATTTAAAAATATAAATTAACATAAAAATATAATTAATCAATTCATAATACATTATCGTATTCAAATTATTTATTTTCTTTAAACATAATATTATTAATATCATACATTTTCGATTAAATCGAAATAATATCGAATTTGTTTTATAAATCAAATTATATCAAACGAATATATATCAAAAAATAATATCTTTATCAACCAAATTTAAATATATATATATATTATTTTTTAAATCTAATATCCTTTATATATATATATTATTATTATTACTATTCTTTTTTATTTTTAACTATATTTATTACCAAACTTATACTTTTAATATATATAATATATATTATAATTCACGTCCTTTCAATATATCCATCATTACATGAATATATTTTTCAAAAATTCATTAATTACATATCATTTTTTCAACGACATATAAGAATCATTACCATATTACCGTTACAACCACGTTACTGCCACAACATCATTAATTATAACATTATAAATCATTATATATTGCATTCTGTCCATCAATTTATATTACTATATCATCTTCGTTATTACCACAATATCCTTGTCGTTACGTAGCTATATCACAACACGATGTCGACAAATATCCTTTCGTCATGTCATATCGCTATACACTGTCATCCTTGCCACAGCAATGCCTCCAAAATAGCAATCGTACAACGTTCCAAAGTGGAGCCTTGTAACTCCAACTCGTAGCAGTTGTGTTCTCCCAATTTGAGGTGTACTTCCCACCTTTCGAGCCGATAGCCTCATATCCGCGCTCGAATTTCTATCTATGGGATAACAAAGAGCTCTCGGATGGCATTGGCTTTTGCTTCCAACACTCAAAATACACACGAATTCCTCTAGTAACACGTGTACATATATCTATATATATATATTGTTTGCTACAGGCAAGCTTCCGAATGGCCGTTCTTGCGGTGCGGCAGTCGGTTTGGTTAAACGATTGACACTCAATTTCGCTGCGTCTTCAATTGCCTGTTGTCAAGGTATGCTTTCAAAATATGTGATGTTGCTAGGTGTTAGCTGCCTTTCACCAAGCTTTTGTCAAACGTCGGTTTTAGGCAGTTGGCGTTGCTGCGTCTTCGACTGCCTTTCACCAAGCCCTCTAATGCAGCCTTGAAACGATAGTTTTGCCATATCATCAACCCCAAAAGGTAGGTTTTTGATCGTCAATCAGCCTTTTACTATATGCGTAGCAACATGTGTAAATACTCACACTTGCAGAGCCCAAGGTTTAGATCCATTGGGTTCAGGGGTTTGCTTTGAAGGGTTTCGAGAAAAAAGGCTTGCCGTAGATGGTCTTTGGTCC
This sequence comes from Porites rus, assembly GCA_964035705.1. NCBI lineage: Eukaryota > Metazoa > Cnidaria > Anthozoa > Scleractinia > Poritidae > Porites > Porites rus. The sequence goes on along the minus strand of CAXIVM010002553.1, from coordinate 159,183 downwards.
TTGTTGTCAAGGACCTGTGTTTCTATGCGTCCAATCATCATTGGACTTGATAGCAATCCCATTTCTGTCATCACTGGCTAACAAGAAGTGTCCAGCGTTTTGCACGATTCAATCGTTGTGAGGATGCGGACACCAGGTGGCCTACAAACATTCTGGTCAAGTGGCTGCCTGCTCAATATCATAGAAATTTTAAATGATCTATCATCGAAACCGTCAATGCTCACATGCGTGTTGAAGTTTCAACGCTCAAAGCAGCTCTGTATCTTGGATGCTCAAGTGGTGTGCTCAAATGTGTCTTGTTGTTTTGAATGAGACCACATGTCCATGTCCCACATAAACAGCATAATTCAGAATACCCAGAACGTGGGCACCTCGCGTCCCTTTTTTCGGCCACCTCGCACATTGTTTCACCACTGCAACTTGCTGGTCCAGGGAGTAAGCACTCTGCACTGCAGCTATTGGACAACACTAAATGCTATCAAAAAACTAATCAACACATCACATTACGATCTTACGATTGATCATGCCTGGCGCGAGCAATTGCAAGGTGCAGCCAGCTTGGGGCACCGCTTGAGTCACTTGAACCGTTCATCTTGGTGTCATCATTCCCATCATTGGGCCCATACCTGCAATATGCGCAGGGTGGTGTGCTTTTAACGCCAAAACCGTTCTTTTGAAAGCATCGCAACTGTTTTCCGCAAGAAGAGTGGATCTCCAGCTGTGGCATTTCTGCGCCGTGCTTCCGGGCCAAGCACGGTCGCATCGCGACAACCACGTTGCGCGTCAGCGCACACTTCACGCAGCTCACACCACACTTCCCCCACACTCCGCTTGCCACGTCGCAATGCACGCACTATCACCGGACTTCACTTCGCCACCCGCACCACATCACAAAGGTCACCGTGCCCTACACGACAACACACCACATCACCGCATTGAGCCTCGCCACATGACTCATGAGCCACCACTACCACGCTGACCAACCTACATGTGACACTGTACTGTATATATATATGTATATAATTGTATATATAACTCCCCAAGAAAATCTGTGAGTGATGTGGTCATGGCCTTGTGTGCTCGAAAAGGTCAACGGCTCTTCGCTGGCGTCAGATCTAGGCGCTGCTAAGTAAGAATGCAAAAAGAGTTGAAGCACTAGTGGGTGCGAAATGGTCAAAAGGATGGCAAAGCAAAGTGGTTTGGCTGTGTCATGCTGTGTCCCCTGACTCTTCCCCTGCAAACAATGGATCAAAAGGTGTAGTCCCTGTGTGGTCCGAGTGCTCTGAGCCATTCTCTGAGGAAATGCTCACTCTATGGTCAGCAGGACTGGATGTGTTGCCCACACTGTTGGCCTTCACCCGTGGCTTTAGCCTCGAGTTTCCTCTGTGCTCACAAACAGAATGAACGGGAAGGATGCCGAGCAAAGGCAAAGATGAAATTGCGACGGTCCGATGGTCATGAGATAGAGACAATCACGCGCAAATAAAGACCCTGGTACATGTGGAGCGCAAAGGCAGTGAGGCTGAGGTGATCCACAAGGGTACTACGTGGTGCTGGGGATGTTTACGGGAACCTTCTTGAGCAGCTGACGGCTTGAGCCGGGTGAGTGTGTTGGTGTGAGCAAGTTGGTGTGATGAGTAGGGTGGTGGGAGGAGGTGAAGCCCGGCAAAAGTAAGAACCCCACAGTAGCATGTGGGGAATAGTCATAACAATAACTGCACCAACTGTGATAGCTGCTCTATGACCGAAAACCTTGACAGTCTATGACCGCTGCGGATGATGGCTGCACTATGGCAGGACTCCCACTATGCTTTTGTTTCACCTGGCCCACAAGCTAGCCAAACAAGGCAAGGTGCGGCCACAGCAAAATGCCATTGTGTAAGGAGCCTTATCTGGTTGAGGCATTTCACTTTTCTGTGTGTCTTGGAGCAAGAGCAAGCAAATTTGCACGAGAGACACATACCCTTCCTTCTGGGTCCCTGGTTGATAAGTATCACCAAGAACATGTGACATTGCAATCTGAACGCAACCTGAGAATTCCCACAAGCAACCGAGTTCCTCCACCGCATCATCCAGACCATCTCCAGCATCCCCTTCCCAGCCCACAAGACCATCTGAAGTCATGTTCTTGACAGGAAGGCAGCTGATGGTGCTCCAGGCCGCATAGGAAGGCAGCTGATGGTGCTGGGTTATGTTCACTGTCCCTGAATTGGTTGGCACGGCTAGTGCCTTTTGATGTGATAGGTTTCTACTGGAAGTGGCCGTAGGTTCTTTCGCCCCATGGAGGTGGACGCTTACCGGCATTGAAGCTGACGTCTGCCTTCGGAAGCATTGTATCTTTACCGCCAGTGCAGTAGTATCTGGTACGGTCAGGTGCAGCTTGTCAAGCGTTGCAACCCTTGGTGCTGGTGAAATGATTGGATGAAGGTTTTGTCTATCTTTGGTTCTACCTTAAGAACTACCGTAGTCCAGGCGTTTCATGATTTCAGGTTGCCCGTCGTCCCATTGGGTCCTGCACTCCGTGAAACCACCCAAGCTCGCCTGGTGGTGGCATACCTGCAAGAGAGAAGATTTGCACTTCAAATATGCCGCTGATCGTCTTCCGACGAAACAATTCTTTCCGAGTTGCTATACATAGACGGCACCATGCCCGGGGGTCCAAGACCCGGTGGCGGCATTGTGTACATTGCTGGCACACCTACGTGCAAAGCAAAAAGAGAGCGGTTCAACTACGCAATAGAAACTAAAACACTACGTAGTGTGGCTCTCAACCATTCCACAATGCTTGAAATTGTATTGCTGCTCATCGGCCAGATATAAAGTATCCAAAAGTAATTTGTCAAAAGACATCTTCAAAGCCCCTTGAGCGACCGGCAACAGACCCTATCCTACAAGTTTGCTCCAGAAGGATGCACGAGCCCAAAATCAACTGCCCCAGTTCAAAACCAAAATACTAGATCATCGAATGAACATAAACGTTTAACACTTTTCAGGGTGTTGCTGTCCATGGACCTCCAAAAGGGATGGCCAATGGCAATGTCTAGCTAAACATCTATGGCCTGATCCTGAATATGATGTCAATAAAGGTTGGCCAGCAAAACCACATATCCAATTCTCCAAAGCTTGATTTTCACAGTCAACCAACATGAGTTCACGAGTAGCAATCCTTGTTCGCGTAAGAAATTCTATGACATGTCATAATATCATATATACAGTATATAAGTTTTGATAATATTATCATTGGTCTCAACCCTCAATCTAAACAACATCAAACAAGTTCAATCACCATGGGTAAAACATATGAATGAATAATATTTAATGCGAAAAATAAAAGCAAACTGATCTTATTATGGGGAGGTTCCCCAAACACCCTTGCTGATCTTTCTGGCGTTCCAGGTGAGGATTCATTGTGGTTCCGTCACGCATGGCCTCAGTTCAAGTAGCAAAAAGAACAATAGCACGTCCCAATTATATAATTCACACTTGGCTGGACGAAATTGAAAAGGGACATGATAAACATACACTATTTGCTTTCCAAGTTTCAGTTTCAATGCTTCAAAAGAAGTATAAGTATTACTTTGGTTTTGGTTCGTGCAAGAGTTTACAACAGCGCAGGACAGAACTTTGTAGTGGATGCTTTTCACAGAAAAAGCAAATAAAAGTGAGATAGTGATAGTAGAACTAAGTACTAAGCAACAACGTACCTTTGACAAATGTGTTACAACAATTTCTTCCCTGGAGCAGAGTGTCTGATTCATGTAAATCAATTCAAATGTTTGAACGTTAAAATTAAGCGATCCCTTCAGTAACAGTAATAGTGCTAAGAAAATCCCGTCGTGTTTTGCATCATCCTTTTTGGTGTTATTCGGCGTTCTTTATGTGTATTATACTGTCTATTTCCCATTGATAGAACACAAGAAACAGCACCTGTCAAAAGAAAAGGAGACGAGACGGTGTTTTGAATGACAGTAGTTGGTCACAGGAAAGCTCATATAGTAGAGCCTTACATATTAATTGGAAGGAAGGTAAGGACGGCATATGGCAATAGAAAAGCTTTTGAAAAAAGAGAAGGGACAAAGAAGGAGCAAGGCTTTAGATTGTGGCGAGTTGCTCGACAAACTTTGCCCCAAAGAAGAAAGGGAGAGCGGAGAGGAACCTGTTGAGCAAGTGCCTGTTGATGACACATGTACACGTAAACTTCCTATGTGGTTATGGGATTTCAGCGTTGGGTTTCCTCGGAAAGCCAAGATTCCACATGGCCTTGCGCCACTCTTTTTGTAAAGCTGTCCTGACAAAATAGTAGTGAGCAGTGTCCTTTTCAAGGACTTCCTCCTATACAGGGTTCCTTGTCAACACCCTTTCTCAACGCCTTTGTCCTTGACAATATTCTTATCCTTTACTACCCCACTCGCTGCAATCCTCACAGAAAGAGGGATTCTCAATGAGTTGGTGCGTGTTGCACCAGCATGGAACAACCGTGCAAGCCGTACATGTGGACTGCACCTGTGATGCAACCCTGTGGAAGTGTTCGACCATCTGACTTCGGCATGGTCGAATTGAAGGTACCAGGAAAAGGGTCCAATCTTGCTTGAAATGAAGCAAAGCCAAAAAGGAGGAAGTTTGAGGACGTGCTGACATTTCCGTCAACTTTCCATCGCAGTGAAAAGAACCAACATGACAATGCCCAATAATTGAGTTTGGAAGATGTCCACTGGCGAGAGGCAGTACTTTTGATAACCAAAACTGGAGCCAGGAGATGCTCCATCATACTGGAAACGTGTGTTTGCATGTTTCCCCAAGTTTTCCTAAGTTTAAATGGCCGCGAGGTGGAAAAAGGACAGTATACTCCTACGGAGTTCCGCTTCTAATCTGCTAGAGATACCTGTTTAAGATTTGTATGCTGCGTACTTTGAGGGTGTTCCACATCCAGTACAGGGCAGCAACAACCAGCGGCGGCTATGTACACTGATACACTCTCCTTTTGGCAGGTCCGCTTTGAAGCCAGTCAAATACAGGACTATCCTAAAGGATCTAAAGGATCAGTGGTTGAAGGAGGCAAGCAAGTCCTTCTTCTCAAGCAAGGAGGAAAGGAAAATGCTTGGGAGAGCAAGAGATGTACCAACAATGACGCAGGTTTGGCAACACCTTTTCAAAGGAGGGTACCTGTCTCTTTGGAATAGGGCAGGAACTTGGAGGCTCAAGAAACACACATGTTTTACAAAGGAAGACTTCGAGGATCAAATCGATGAAGTTCAGGTAGAGGGCAAGTGATTTGTGGACATACATGCTCGCAGATGAGAAAGCATTGAAACAGGAGGATATTGGACAAAACAGGATACTTTGTTCAGGATTGATTCTGCAGATTGCTAATTGTAATGGATTACACCCGTCTTAAGGAAAGCATGCTTACAAGCTTGAGCGCCTTTGCGGCTCCCGGAAAATGCTAGGTTTACAGTTTACTTAGGGCACTGGAAAATGCAGACCAAAGCCAAAAAGGGAAAACCATCTTCAAACAGAATGCACCAAACACAAACTACGTAAGACCAAACTTGTGGGTGCTGGCTTTTGTGTAAGCCATTGGTTTTCTTGCTCTGTTCTCTTTGCAGCCATAGCCTAGGAATCTAGGTCTTGAAACTTTTTCAAACTCGAAGATGCACCCTGTCGCTTTTGGGCTCAAAACACATCCAAAACTATCCATTACCCAAAAAAAGACATAACGACACCTTTGTCAAAGCAGTTCTTGTGCCACCAATCATCTATATAAATCATTCAAAAAAGCCAGTATTAGTTGATCGCGGTCATATAGATTAGAGAACAAACAAAACTGGCCCGCCCTAGCCAAAGCTATTAGTGATTGAAATTGAAAAGCAAGTAATGTGTTTGCATGCCTGGATTTAACGTCGCACCTTCGGTTGGGGGGGATTTGTCAACAAAAAAACTGTAAAACATAGTATTTCATAAGACATGTTGAGCTCAACACAGAACGATCTTACAGGAGCAAAAAGTGGCTTTGTTTGTTCAGCATCAATGTATCCCTTGAGGCAGCCACCCTGCGTCTGATCAACACGTTTCTGTGTCTTGTTCATGTATGGGGGGTGGGCAGGACTGTGCATTAACTCGCGTGTGGTGTCGCTCGTGACCGCTTCACGACAAGCCGCAAACAAAAACCACGAAAACAAACACAAATCATCGCGACTGATAGAACTCATAGAAACAGGAGCCTCCAGGCCCCGCGACTGGTGGCATACCATACCTTGCACGAGTCGGGCCATGAAATCCGAAGCCTGTTCTGAGCTGTGCAGCTGAGAGACATCGGAACCGGCATGTGTGGGGGAGGTGCATTTCCAAGTGCAGCTGCCATGGACCTTGGGCGGCACAAACGCGGAAAGAACACAGCACTGCAGAGGCAAAATCGAAGATAGATTGGTAAATGACAAATGACATCTCGGTATGTCATCAGTGTCGCTCTGTCGGTGCTAGATTCCCGACATAAACTTGGCAGAACGATTCCTGGACTGAGATAAATCCCAGCGAATCGCGATGGCCTGCAACGGTAAGTGGCAACAAGGAAACCCATCAGAAACAGCCAAGTAAACCCAGTACATATACATATATATATATATACATATATATATATATTAACATGTATGTATAGCTGGTATGAGAAACAACCTGGACCAGGTCACAAACACAATGACACATGCTCGCTGCTTGCAGCACACAGAACCCGTCAGGAACGTCCTGATTGTGGGGTGCAAGTGCTCGCAAAGATCTTGCAGCGCTGTCCTCAATTCAAGCAAATTACGGTGCATCTTCCCCTGGCATGTTCTGAGTTGCAAACGTCCAAATCATTGTCCTGTCAGCAAGATCATGAAGGAAGACCTGTTTTGTGTATCTCTTCAAACCCCCATATATGAACGTGCCTCGAAGGCAATTGTGCAGGTCTCCGACAAAATTACGGTAAAATCTAAAACCTACCATGTATCTTTCATATGGTTCAGCAGCGCTGGCATAGATTCCACACAGTTTCACTTCGAATGTTGGCTGGACAAGCAGAGACAGCATCCTAGCCGAACATGGTGGCTGCTCAAACAATGGCGAGGCCAGAACAATCCCCTGACTCACATGACCAAGCCATTGATTACGGCCAGCCAGCTTGAGAAACACATTGGCTTGTTAGAAAGTCGTCGATGCAAACAATGAATAGTTGAGTTTCTTTATCAACAACTCCGCTAGCTGGGGCAAATTTACAAAGCCATTGAAACATGTTTTAGTGTTTTTGTCTCAAGATCTGTTACGTACTCTTGAACAGTGGCGAAATTGAGCGAAAAGCAAGTAAGGCAGGACAAGATCGGCAATCACAGCCAATCACTGCATCTAAAGAACACCACGGTGACGCGTCAACAATCACCACTCAAAGACACTTTGTAGCTGTGTTGTTTCGAGAACGTCTGTACTGGAGTTTGTATTTCCAAACACCACACCAAAACCAATTACAAAAATCACAGCAGTTGCTGACAATTTTTCCAGCGACGGTGCCTTTGGTGGGCGTTGGCCCTAAACCTACCGTGATTAAAATGCTAGGTGCAGAGGGAAACTGAGAAACTTAAAATACAAAAGGGGGAAGAAGTGGTGACATTTGTCACCGGGTCGTGTTTGGTGAGAAACGCATAATTTGAATGGATGGACAATAGCTAAATATACAAGAACTGCACAATTGCTTGCGTACTGTACAAACTAGGGAGGTGCTCGTAGTATTTGTGAAATCATACAGGGGCTTGTTGCCATTCCACCTCGAGTGCCCAGTTCACATAGGGTGTTTAGTTCACCATAGAGTCTCCAGGTCACATAACGTTTCTCATATTGTTCATTTCACATAGAGCATCCCTTTCGCATGTTTTGTATTGAACCCTCATTTCAATTTGTCAAATGGTTTCCCCAAATGATGCTAAGACCAACTCGAGTCCGGAGTTTGGAATGGGGGGAGGTATGCTCTTAAAGTTTCATGATTGGGTTGCGAGCTATACAGTAATTTTCTCTGATGATGTCCCACGCTTTTTTCATCTTGTCCATCGTCCAGATTTTTCTCGGTCTCCTACTCTTCATTGAGCCGGATTTTTGAGAATAGCAGTGCTGGAGCAAAAGGTGACTTGGTGATTTCTGCGGGTGATATAGCCAGTAGTTTTAATCGTTTCATTTCCAGGATTTCAAACAATGGTTTGATTTTACGTAATCGGCCTTGTAGGGCTCGAGGGCCAGCTTTTTAGTAGCCCTTAGCCCCAGAGTGAAATCACTCGTCCGGTCGCTCGCGCTACGCCATTGGTGTTCTTCGGTTGTTGGTGGGGAAGCTGAAGTCCATTTTCTGGTGAGGGTGACGCCGCGACCTACAAGCCCGGCTTGGCACAGAAGAGCTCGTGCGAAACGCCACAAAGCTAGACAGGTGCTTAAGCAACTCAAGTACAGGGGTACCCACTGCCTCACAGGCGGATTCGCCCGCAGGGTTGCCAGCTCTCTAGGCATCCTTAGGGCGCACCACAGCTGGCCTTGCTACAGAAACCATCCAATGGGAGGATGGAATCATGGCAAGGGCAAGCAGAAGAGTCAATGGTGGACGCACTGGGATGGTGCGTATCGCCTGCAGAACAAGGACATAGAGAGTTCCAAAGGAAAAGGAGCCGAGAAGAAGAAGGAGCAGAAGGGCAACAAAGGGGAAAAGGAGCCGGACAAGGCTTTCTCTTTCCCGGACTACGACTTCTCCTCATCATCAGCCTCCTCTTCGTCGAAGCAGCAGCTGGAGGAGGAAGTAAGAAAGGAAGTGCTGAAGTGCTTGAAAGCGAGTGGTGTGGAGCCCAGCGAGAGCCTCAGCGAGCTTCTCAATGCCGAACCAGAGCAATTGAGCAACCTCAAAGAAGAGCAGAAGACTTTGAACCAGAGAAAGAAACTACTGCTCAAGATCGAGAAGATCAAAAAGAGAATGAAACAAAAGAAGGAGGCTTGGGAAGTCTTCGAAGCGACGGTTCAGCAGCATGTTTCGAAGCAAGTCGCCAAGCACAAAGAGGACATGCAAGCCTTGTAACAGGAATTTAAGACCAAGGAGGAAGAAGGGCTCCGGAAATGCCAGACAGAGCTGCAATCAGGGCTCCGGAAATCCGAGAGCTCCGGACTTGGTGAAGACAGAGTGGCCCTGCTTCAGTTGCCACTCCGTCGAATGCCCTCTCGTTCTTGTGGGGCGGGACAGGTTTTTCCTGGCCAAGAAGAACCAATTTTGCGCTTGTATGATTTGCAGGTTAGAGGGGCAGAGTTACGGCACTACTCTGAAACTCTTAATGCAACGCAGGCGCTCTCTCTTTTTCGGCACAGACCTATGCAGCTCTTTGTAGTTGATACTTGTGCCATGCATGGTGTGGATGGCACCGGATGGAAAACAAGTCTTTTGAAAGTGTTTCCATCACGTTTTTGCAATTTTTTAGCGCTTTTGTACAGAGAGTGGTGGAGTACAAGAGCAATTCTGCCGCAGTTTGATGTCGATGTGGCCCGGCAGTGGCTAAATAAGCTTGTACAGGCACTGCCGACGGGTGAAACTACCTTTGGCCCCGGCTTCAACAGACGCAGCCACCGATAATTCAGAATTTACGTGCGAGGCACCGCACTTGAACCGAGACCATGGCGCGAATCGAAATCGAAATCGAAAAAAATCGGCCTTGTGTCCGGGAGTCAATCACTTCATTAGCTCTGCTGTGCACAAAATCATTTGCGTTTCGATCAATGGACGTTGCATGGAGCTGTAAATTTTCATGCATATAATCCTTTCAGTTGCAAAACATTCAGAAGGTGCACCGCGGCCTCTGTGGTTCCAGCGCTTCAAGGCTATAAAGAGCGCGAGAGGTAATGACTGAGTTGTAGACACGAAGTTTACACTTTTTGCAATTGGTTTTATTCCAAACAAAACCTGGCATTGCGACGATACGAGGGCGAATCTCTTGAGCCATGATCTGTGGTGAGAGTGTCTGAATATGTTACTTCGGATGAAGCCTGCATTGTGTTTTCATTCCTGAAACATATGTGGAACTGAAAGAGATGTATATAGATACCTCATGATGGTTGAGTTCATAGGCTGACCTAGCGACCTCTGTTGGTCTTTCCACCCGACACGCTGTCCCATCCCGGTTATTTTGCAACACTACCTACTCATCCCTGCTGTTTGTGATAGGTTTTACTTGTTGATGGTTTTGGGCTGAGGGTGAGGTTTGGCTGCGCTCCCCCTCCCCCCTCCCACAATGATGGTGAATCATTGATTCCCTTGGTGCGCTTCTGCTGAGACCTTTAACTAGTTACTTCCTTACTTTTCGTTTCGGTTGGGTGCTCTGTCACCATCTCCCTGTGGTTTCTCTGTGTTCCGTCTCTTGTTTGTGTTCGGGTCTTCGTACCGCTTTCATTCTCTTGATCTGGTCTTGAGCTATGCGCAGGTATGCCCATTGTGGGCGAACACCTGTTACCACGCTATGGGCAATGACAAGTGTGTCATCAGCGTACAGCAGTTCTTGAAGGTTATTTAAAAATATATACCTTGAAGGGATTTCTGATGCTGCAGGTCCAAGTATTGACACTTGACATCATGGAAAAGGACATGCGCTGTGAGGATAGAAACATAAGGGCTTAGGGGGCAGCAATGTCGAATCCCCGTGCGCTGCGTGTTCCAATGGCTTTCAAAAGCCTGCTGGATGACTGTCGAAATTGGATTGGCATAGATGCTCTTGATGTTGATGTTTTCCAGGATGCGCAATCTTGCAAGTGATAAAGATCATTTGTTCATCGTCAATTTTATCAAAAGTCTAAGGAATACTAGTTTACTAGTATCAGTGTAATGGATCATTTCCTTGCTCTGCAGAAGAAAGACGGTGAACGCCAAAAAGCAGGTTGGCTGTGGAGCGGCTGGCTCTGAAGCCAAACTGAGTATCACAAATATACGGACCAAGAAGGACGGAAGATTTTTTCCCCAATAGCCATGCTATGGGTTCTTGCAAAACTAATAGGCGGACGGGCGCCGTTGGGTCACCGTCAGAGCTGGTGGGCGGATGGTGTCCCGGTCATGTTTTGATGGCGTCCGGGTCATGTGATGCTGGTGTCCCGGTCATGTTTTGATGGTGCCCCGATCATGTTTTGATTGTGACCCAGTCATGTTGTGATGGTGTCCCGGTCCTGTTTTGATGGTGTCCCGGTCATGTTTTGATGGTGTTTTGGTCATGTTGTGATGGTGTCCCGGTCATGTTTTGAAGGTGTCCCGGTCATGTTGTGATGGTGTCCCGGTCATGTTGTGATGGTGTCCCGGGCATGTTTTGATGGTGTCCCGGTCGTGTTGTGACGGTGTCCTGGTCATGTTTTGATGGTGTCCCGATCATGTGATGGTGGCGCGGTCACGTTGTGATGGTGTCCCGATCATGTTTTGATTGTTTGATGGTGTCCCGGTCGTGTTGTGACGGTGTCCCGGTCATGTTTTGATGGTGTCCCGGTTCTGTTGTGATGGTGTCCTGGTCATGTTTTGGCGGTGTGCCGGTTATGTTTTGATGGTGTCCGGGTCATGTGACGGTGTCCCGGTCATGTTGTGATGGTGTCCTGGTCATCTTGTGATGGTTTTCCCGTCATGCCTGCCATGTTGGTGTCCCGGTCACCTTGTGATGGTGTCCCGGTCATGTTGTGACGGTGTCCCAGTCATGTTGTGACGGTGTCCCAGTCATGTTGTGATGGTGTCTCGCTCATGTTGTGACGGTGTCCCGGTCATGTTTTGATGGTGTCCCGGTCACCTTGTGATGGTGTCCCGGTTATGTTGTGATGGTGTCCCAATCGTGTTGTGACGGTGTCTCGGTCATGTTTTGATGGTGCCCTGGTCATTTTGTGATGGTGTGCCGGTTATGTGATGATGGTGTCCAAGGAAGAGATGGTCGATGTGTTGAAAACAGCAGCTGTTTCCAGATTTTTCTTTTTGTCGCGGTTTGTATCTTGCTATTGGGGTCTCCAGCTGGGCTAATTTTTTTGAATACCTATATATTTAAGAAAGAAATAGGACGGTAATCGTCATGAGGATTGTCATGAGCGTCATCTAGCCATTTGAAGAGCTCGCTGCTGCGTGAAGCACGGGCTAGGATAATGACGTCCGTTGTGGATGCTACGGCAACGACATTGCATGCCTATGCCCCGACAGGATATGTCCTTAATCGCGGTGTGTTCCCCGGAAAAGTACTTACATATGGTCCTTCAATGTCGTTCATTCAATGTTCCTAGTTTCCTCGTTAAATGTGTCACTGTTCTCGAAGGTTTTCGTGTGCACAGTGCCGCGGGAACACAGTTGGATGCCGACCCAAAGACTTCTTAGACGTTGCTGCTGACAAAGAATAGCTGTTTAGCTGAAACCATACTGTGTGTGGGAAAAAATGGACACGATGAGTCCGTTTACAGGGGGACTTCGATCGTCGTCGGCGCGCGTGTACGACCAATCGGCGCGCTGTTTTGCAATTCGAGTTTGTTTCCAAGTAGTTCTGGAATCTGTCAGGTCATGTCAGGTCTAACTTTTGGATTCTCGCGTAATTTGGGTTCTTTGCTGGAAATGCGCTCGAGCTGCCTGATGCATACAGGACACAAATGTTTCGCAATTCATCATTTCTTGTATTTCGCAAGGGCTAAAGTGAGAGCGAATGTGGTCATTGTGTGAGCTGTTTTGTTGAGGATGAAACCTCAAAGATCGCTGTTCGGGTTTGGCTTCTCGTTGTTCTTTCAGTTTGAGCATATTGGCGGTGACGATTGCATGATCACTAAAAGCAACATCAGCTGCTGACCTCCTTGCATTTTGTCGTGGAACTTATACCCTGGACCCATTTGCGCCTAAACGAGCTTTGGTCAAAACCTTTGCGCAATCTGTAGGCCACCTTTGGCCTGGTATGCCAGGTGTCCTTTGGGTTTACATCCGCGGATGAGGACAGTTGGTCGATGCACCTATGTTGCTGTCAATTTGGGAGTGGGGACTGACGCCCAACCCAGTCCCGTGAAAGCATACAACAAAGACACCAAGGCACCCCTCGACTTAGGAGGGGCAGTTCGAAGTTCTGTGCTACTGCTTTGCGCACTTTGTCGGCTGCCGCTGGCCCCCGGCTCTGTGCCCTGCGTTGGTCCCGTCCACCTGTAGGCACCTGTAGTAGGGCACAGATTGGCACAGGACAGTCGCCAAGTCAGCCTTCGTCGCCAAAGGCCACACATGATGCTTGACTGGATAATGGATAAGAAGCACAATGAAGCCAACTTACTGCTACAGGCCAACCAACTTCTTGGGCGCGTTTGAGGGTTGTCACTAGTCTGCGAGGCTAGGTGAGTCACATGACGCTGTGCACGAGAAGAAAGAAAGAAAGAAAGAAAGAAAGAAAAAAGAAAGAAAAACAGACAGAACGACCAGAAAGAAAGAAAGAAAGAAAGGATAGAAAAACAGAAGACGAGGTCTTTGTCCTGTCCAATTAGGCTGGTGCCAGTGCCTTTGCCCGTGATGCGAGACAGCAGAGCCCTACCACCTGATCAACATCATGGAGAAGCATGGCTGGGATGGTTGGCAGTGGGCAAGACGCAAGGGCAAGCGATCCTACATGGTGTGTGGTGGCTGTGAAGCTTCCTGGATCTGGACTGACCGTGTTTCGGACTCCAGGTGGCAATGTGACAAATGCCATACACCCTGGCCGCAGACCACGTGGAGTATGCCTTGGAGGAACAACCCCCGCCGACAGGCACGCACCAAAAGAGACAAAATGGTGCTGGTTGACAGGCCGCCAGGACTGGGAGCTCGAGACAAAAAGGTTGCCAAGAACCCCGTGGATGACCTGTTGAAGAAAAGCTGGACCACCTTGAATGATGATGTGAAGAAGGCTCTGCAATCGGTTGGCATCGACTACACGCCGGAGCCAGAACTGCAGCCATTGGAGGTGATCTTGCAAGCCCACTTGGAGGCCCTGCCCAAAGAAGTCCGAGAAGCAGTTGAGAACTTGGTTGCACCAGCCAAGCAAGAGCCCAAAGATGTGACCACAAAGCTCAAGGCCACAGTTGGGGAGCTCAGGCAGCTATCAAACAAAAAGGCTGGCCTCCAGAAGAAGGTGGACACGGCCAAAGACCAGTACAAGATCCTGCTTGACGAACTGAAGCTGGTGCAGGAACTGATTGACAAAGAGCAGCAACAGTTGACTGCACAATCTGAGGCCTATGCCAAGATCCTGAAAGAAGAGAATGTCGAAGACACCACCAATGAGACGGGTGAAGTTGATGGTGACATGAATGATCACGTGCTCAAAGCTTTGGCACAAGTTGGCATTTTGTACGCAAACACCCAAAAGTCAGATTTGGAGCGGCGCCTGGCTGAGAACAAGCTAAAGCGCCGCAAGAAATCTGAGATCCCGTCCTTAGGGTAACCCTGAGCAGGGATGTGAGCAGACTGTTGAGGAGGCGATGAAAAGGTCTGAAGTCACGCAGCAAGTTGAGCTGGGGTCATTGCTACATGCTCAGGCTGCGATAGGGGTTGACGAGCCAAACCAATGGGAGTGTTTGCAAGTGTGGCATGCTTGGGATGACATGCAAGCTTCATGGGGAGATGAACGACATGAGCATGTCAATTGGAGATGTGGACAATCCTGCTTGGATGATGCCTGTGTTCAAGGTTGGCAGCCGTATGTGGGTTTGGAAGAGCAGTTTGATATCCCTTTCAATCCGCAAGGGGCTGGCAGCCATGACATACAATTAGGGGTTGACAGGCTGAATTCACAAGTTTTTGAGCTAGCTTGTCGCGCTCGGTGGGGAAACATGGGCGCTGATGGCAAGCCATGGAAGCAAAGTGGGTCCTCAGAACACACTGAGGATGAGGGCACTAGTGAGCAGGCACCGTGTTCTTCTATGTCAGAGCAGCTTGTAGAGACTGCTTCAGACGGGACCTGCCTCACCAGTGCTCAAAGTGGAAGGTTGGATCAAGGCCAAACAGAGATGGTGGTCTTGATGCAACAAAGTGATCAGCAGGCAGACGTGAACGGAGCCTTCAATTCGAAGGTGTTGAGGGATAGCCGTGGCATGAAAGCCTGCACCAATGGCAAGCACTCTCTTGAGGATGCCCCAAACATGAGAGGTGAATCAAGAGAGGGCAAAGAGGCGGGGGAAGGGGCAGAAGGGGCACTGTGCTCTTCTATCTCAGAGCGGCCAGGCTCGCCTGGACCTGCTTTTGACGGGACCCTGGAAGCCCCAATCCTTCACCTGTCAAATGAACAAATTGGGTATCCAGTGGGCTGTTCCAGCAGCCCACTCTGTGGGTCCCAAACCAGGCCCTTTTCGGGACCCACAGGCAATGGGTACCAATGCTCTCTCCTTGGTGGGGGCAAACGAGCAAAAGTCAGTGGAGAAGATGAGATCCTTGAGGATGAAGATCAGTATGCGGAGAGAACTACACCAGGACATTTGAAGGACAGGCTAGTTGTCCTACAGGAGAGAGCAATGGAAGCAATTCAGGCCTTGCCCATAGAGTGTGCAGACGACATTGAATTTGGGCAAGTGGAGACCAGGGTGTGGGGCTTGGAGGCCTTGAAACATGTGCTCCGCATGAGGATGGCACTGCAGAGTAACTTGATGTTATGCAGGCCAGTGGAGGCGGACCCCAAGATCCCGCCGGCGATTGAGCTGCTGGCGGCAAATCTCACACTGTGCATCCACAATAAAGGCAATCGCTGCTATGCAAACTCGGTGATGAGGATGTGGTGCTGGATGGGTGCACATCACAAGAATCCAGCAGAGTTTTGGGGACAGTCCACCAAAGCTGTGTATGCAGCTTCTGCAGCAGGACGAGATTGATGATATCTTTTGGGCCTCAGAGATGCAACCTATCATAGCAAGGTTGGAAAGGCCGCAACAGCAACATGATGCCTCGGAGTTTCTGGTCCTGATGTGGGAGCTCTGGCAGCAGACGGGCCTACAAGGAAATTGGGCGTCAAATTTTGGTGGCAGAAATCATGAGTTTGACACCATACCCATCTTTGTCAGAATGCCTCCTGACTTAGGGGAGGATGTGCAACTGTCGACCCTGCTCTCGATGTGGGCCAATGAAGCGAGTGGACAATGCCTGGGGCAAGAAATACGGCGTGTTGTGTTTCACATTGGGCGGTATTCAGTGATTGATAGGGTTTGGACCAAGCACAATCACAAGTTGATCACACCGCCAATGTTTCAGTGCCCGCAGATGACGTCGACTGGCCATGCAGCTCCTGCAAATTTTGTGTTGAGAGGTGTCATTGCACATCAAGGAATGGAGCTCATCAGTGGTCACTACATCACCATGTTGGTGGAAGGGCAAGCGGTTTGGATCGCAGATGATGGTGAGTGTCCAAGAGCGGTGAAAGAAATTCCGAGCATTATCCAAGAAGGCACAGCGATGGTGTGGGCCTCAAAAGCTGAACCCTCGGATTTCTGGTCCAATCCCATTGGTACTATACAACCACCGCTGAAGAGACCGAAGATCCTGCAAGATGAGGTGCAATTGTTCTTTAGCAACATCACTCAATGGAACAAAGAGGTCTTCCAATGGCTCATCCAGCAAGACCTGCAGATTGCGCTGCTGGTGGAGACACACATAGCAGGCCCTAAGCTGGAGGCTGCCATGAGTGACCTGTGTAGGTCTAGATGGATGCCCACCTTCCTGACTGCATATGAGACGGGCAGAGGAGGCACAAGTGGTGGACAAGCCTTTTGCTGCAGGGAAGGGCAGACGGCCTACAAGCTGCACCACTATGACCATGAAGGAAATGGATATTTGGCCAATGTGGTCCAACGGCAGAACTGGGAACTATGTGTCATTTCAGTGTACCTCAAGTGTGGGGAGGACCTGAATTCGGTGGCCAATGCAAGAGTGCTGGGACAGGTGGCAGCCTTGGTTCAGGAGCTTGCTATACCATGGCTCCTGATTGGGGACTTTCAAGTCCCGCCTGCACAGTGGGATGGACACAACTTGTTGAATGTCCTGAAAGCGGAAGTGGTGAGCAGTGGCCAACCGACCATGATCAATGGAGCTGAAATTGATTACATTGTTGCAAGTAGGGCCATTGCACCGTATCTGGACCTCAAAGTCAACTGGGATGTACCATGGAAACCACATGCTGGATTGATGGTACATGTGGCGCAAGAAGCACCTAGACTGGCCTTGCAACAATTGACACAGTTTTCCCCGGTGCCCAGAATGGAAGAGGCTGAAAAGCCTTGGGATCACTTCGAGCCGGCCCCAAAGCCTTTCTGGCTGGGTAGGCCAGTGGGTCCCAAAGAGATCCAATGTGCAGAGTTTTGCCACCAGGCTAAACAGTTTGCTTTACAACAATTGCATCAGCCAAAGTATGGCAGGGGATCAAGCCGCTTGCCAAGACAAAGCCGCTGACACCGTGGAGAAGGGGTGACTTAGCCTACTGGCCTACTGGGGGCAGATGAGCTCCCTGCTGCAACATGTGGCCCAGAGAGGAAGCATCGGTGTGGGAGCCATGGCTCATCTGAGAGCCAAAGCAGCTGACCTCACCAGCAGATGGCAGGACACCCATGGGTTTGAAGATTTCCAAGCAGGCCTGCAAGAGCTCATCAATGGGGGAGATGCCCCAATAACCCTGTTGATACAAGGTGCGGATTGCAACAAAGAGCAAGCTCAAAAACTGGCATTCAACCGGCAAGCTGATGAATACCAGAACTGGCTGTCTCAAGCAACCCTCAGGGGGCACAGTGGCATCTACAAGTGTTTGAAGGCCCCAGATGCGGTTCACGTCAGACCTTTTCGCAATGTGCCTGTGCAGCAGAGACAGCAGATGAGGGAAACACAATGGTTTGGAATGTGGCAGGTTGTTGACAAGCCCAAACCAAATGGGGAGAGAGAGCGGTTGAGATATGAAGGCATTGTGCAAGCCCGGCAATGGGAAGATCTTGATCCCCACAAGGTGATGAAGCAACTCAGCAAACTCCCTCAAAAAGCTTCAGGACCAGATGGAGTCAGCTATGCCTTGTTGAAAGCCCTGCCCATTGAAGGGGTCACTGCTCTGTGCAACATGTACAGGAAGTGGCCGGCTGCCTGATCAAGTGCGCACAACATTGGTCCTGCTGCTCCCCAAAAAAGAAGACATTGAGAGGCCCATCTCATTGACGAGTGCGCTGTACAGGACGTGGTGTCGATTGAGATGGGACAAACTGCGACCATGGCAGACCAGCATTGGCCAGAAGCTCAGTTGGGAGCGAAGTGTGCCTGGCACACATGTCCTACAAGTTGCCCTCATGAGGCTGCTGAAATGTGAGGTAGGCCGTGCCACTGGAAAGCATGTGGTCTCGCTTCTGGTGGACCTGCAGTGTTTCTATGACAGTGTTGCGCTTGAGCAACTGTTGGAAGCATGGGAGCCTTTGGATTTGCCGCCTGCAGTGATGAACATGGTATACGAAGTGTATACCGGGCCACGGCTGCTCCAGGCCGAACAGGTCACCTCCAAACCTGTGATCTGCTCAAAAGGAATCCTGGCCGGATGCCCTGCAGCACCGTTAGTAGCCAAGTTGATCCTGGCGCCAGTGTTAGGCCCTTTCAAGGAGCAGTTCCACAAAGCCACCATAGATGTGTGGGTGGACGACATCTCCATTGACTTCGTTGGGGATAGTGTGAGAGGAGTTTGTCAGGAGGCCCTCCATGGATTTGACGTCTTGCAACAGAGGCTCACGGATGCTGGGCTGACAATGTCCCTGGCCAAGACTGGGTACCTTGCCTCATCGAATGATTGCAAGAAGGAGATCACCCTGCTGAGGAGAGAAGACCAACCCACAGTTCACGAACTCCTGAAAGATTTAGGCTTGGACTCCAGTGGAGGTCGACGGAGGAGGATTGGAACGCAGCAAAAGCGGCTTCTCAAGGCAGGAAGGCGAAATGCCAAGCTGTCCCATTTGAAGATCAAGGCCAGACCCATCCGGATTAGAGTTTGGAAGACCTCTGTACACTCTGCGGCATGCTATGGTTTGGAAGCTCAGGGCATTGCACCACAGCGCCTGCAAACGCTTCGAACACAGCTGGCAAGACATGGAGGCCTCCAGAAAGGAGGCAGTGTTGATGTTGTGTACGACCAGAATGAGAAGCTGCAAGATCCACTTGCCACGGTGGTTGAGAGACAACTCAAGGCCATGCACTTGCTTGTCCTCAAATGGCCCCCGGAGCAACTTGCTGAACTCCACACTGCCTGGAGAATTAGCTGGAGAAGATTGAAAGCAGCGGCTTATCCTTGGATGGTGGTCACTGGACCAATGGCAGCACTTCAGGTCTATATGATGGACATGGGTTGGGATGCCAGTTGTCTCAATGATTGGGTGCGTGCTCAAACTGGCTTGCTGCCAACAGCCCAACTCAATTTAGAGTTCCCTTGGCCCTATCTTCAAAGACAGCTGCAGCAAGAACTTGCAAATCAAAGGGCGCGCAGGATCCAAGAGTTGGAGCATGCCTTTCCCCTGATGAGAAGGCCTGACTGGAGCATATATCGGAAGGCAATGAAGCAAGCTTCACCAAGTCAGAAAGTGGCAATCAATGCATGGACGCAGGGTTCATTGAGGGCACACTATGGTGGTGAGAGGATGATGTGTCCTACGTGCCAGGTTCCGGTGAGCATGAAACACCTGGTCTGGCAGTGCAACTATCACAAGGATGAGTTGCCGCAGGAGTGGAAGCAAATGATTGCAGCCAATGAGAATACTATGCTCTGGGCCAGGGGGCTCATTGATCAGCCGGCCTTTGATCCATGTGAGGGTGCTGATTCCTGTGAAGTTGATGGCATCTTCAGTCATGGATGGCCTGTGAGGATTGGCCCCCATCAGCGGTTAGCCATTGGTGTGCAGCAAGCCAGCAAAGACCCGAGGGTGAGGAGATATGCTGTAGCGGTGGTGGCAATGCAGTGGCAGGTTGATGCATGGCAAGTCATTGGGCAATGCACTGCCATCGCCCCAGGGCACAGCACTGAAGCAAGGGCATGGTTCTTTGGCTGTTGGCTGGTCCTACAAATGGTTTTGGGCAGGCATCAGCTAAACATACCTCACCCAGCAGGTTGGACGGCCATCCAAAAAGGTGCGGCAGGCAGAGTGGCCCCTGATCTGTGGCATAATTTGCCAGATGATGAGTGGAAGAGGCTGCAGCTGCTTCAAGTGCCGTGGAAGCTGATGAAGAGTCAGGCCACCCATGACCGGGGCAGGCAGCAGTACCTCCTGGCAAAGCAACTGGCAGTGCAGAGGGCTCATCGAGAACAGCCGAAGTCCCTGGAACAGGAGTTGGTGATTGAGGACCAGCTGCACTTGGAAGTCTACATGACTGCAGCCAAGAGGATCAGCAAAATGCTGCAAGACAAAGAACACTATATGAATGGCAAGTTGGAGCCTGTGCCTGACAGCGGTCCTAAGGAGACCAAAAAGAAGCCACCACAAGGTCGATTGGCCCTTCTTCGCCAGCTGACGTTAAGGGAGAGACAACCAGGCACCCATGAGTGGGAGATTTACAAGGCTGGAATCCAGTGCAAGCACTGCAACCGCAAGATAAAAGGCTGTGCGACGCATGCAGAGATTGCCCATCAACAGGACACAGTTTGCAGCGGGTTTGCAGCACGAACCATGGAGCAACAGATGCGGGAGTTGGTGGACAGCTCGGACCTTCTAGCAGAAGGCCACCCTGGACATAGATGGGTTCTGCAAGGCAGCAAATTTGGGTGCAAGCAGTGTTGGGAGAGCATCCCACGGCGTAGCAGCAAGCATCACCTTCAACAGTTGCTTGCAAAGGACTGTGCCACAGGCCCTGTTGATGAAGCTGGCCTCAACTTGAGACTTCGCATCCACACCAGTCATTGTCTTGTGAGAAGAGGCAGATGGGTTGAGTGCCAGCAATGCCTCAGAAGCAGCCGGGCGGTTGATGGCAGGCTGCAGCAGTGGGTCCATCAACACTGCGTCAAAGCAAAGGGCCAGCAAAAACTTCACTTTGGGCCCAGAAGTTCGGAGAGCTAGATGCTTGGAGGTGGTTGCAGATCCCAGGTACAAGGCGAAGAGAGCCTTGCCTGGTGCCACTTTTGGCCTACGGGCTGTGGCGTCGCTAGAGCACACGCAAAAGAGCCGAGAAAAAAAAAGACAGACAGAAAGAAAAATGACAAACACAATTGTTACTGCAAGGCTGACCCGATATTGCCGTAAAGAAACGTGAGGTCTACACAGACCACGCATAAAGGGCCTTGGAGACTACAAACTAATTGTGCCGCTGAAAGACTACTCAACCTCTGTACTGTATAATGTCTGCTTGCTTTACCCGGATGCACCAAAGAGCTCAGGCAGATTTTCGTCAGTGTGAATCATGATCACATCTTGGTCATCGCTTCGGCCAAGGAAAAAGACACGGCTCGACAGACACCTACAATGAGAGGCAGGGAACCGAAGGACATTAAAACTCCGATCGACGCAATTTTCTCTTGGACGCTCCGGCTGCAACCTACAGCTGGGCTGAATCCTCTTTGCGACCGCTGCAGTGCGACCAAACAATACTTTACATCCTGATTCCTGGAATTAGCACCTTTGTCTGTGAGGGAGGCCAGTAATTGAAAGTGCCTCCCCGTGCTTTGTCGGGAGCAACAGGGAAGCGGGTCAAAACAAGGTGTGAACCTCCTCATCTCCGTCCTCACACTGTGTTGTCAGCTTCGCTGGCCAGTGGGAGGTCCGCCAAGAAGTGGCAAAGCCGAGCCAGACATTTCCTGTGAGGCCTAAGAAAGATTGCCTAGAAGCATTTTAGGCCTTTTAGGCGCAATCCTTCAGGTACGTGGAGCCGATGCTATTCTCGCCCAAAGCACACTGCTGAGCTGGAGCCGGACAAGTGTTCCTGATTCCACCTGATCCCCACATATCCTCATCAAATATCCGGACCGGTGCCCAGATCGTTGCTCAACTGTCTGCCAACCCCGTCAAATTCCCGCCGCCTGCACCCCATCCGTGAAATATACGTTCGCACACTCTGAACCCATTTCTGAACTCTTTTGGAGTCTCATTTCTCCCAGAAACGCCATCTGATTCTTGCGATCTGCGACCCATTGCTTTGAAATACCGCGTCTTCTCACAACCTCTTTCCCACTGCATGCAAAATACTACAAATCGCTGTACCAGCCCCAATCGCTGGATGACCAAAGCTGTGCGGCATTGCTTCCAAGTTGGGGAAACGCACATTGTCAACGCTATGACACGAGATGCTTGACAACCGAAGAGGTTGCCCGAGCAATTCCTTTAACACAACAAATTAGCACACACACAAATGGTGCAAAATGTTGCGTAGTCATAGTTTGATGAAACGCAAAACAAAGCAAACGTTTTCGCTCGAATAGTCCTCTATGTATTTTGAAACAGCCTCTGCAGGTGCCCCAAGCCTTGAGCTGTACAATCCACCATGCAAACAATAAAAAATAAACTGCAGTTCTACAATAGTTCTTGAGCACCGTCCCTGCATGTCTAAAAATGGTAAAAAAGAGCAGCACATGTAACTTGAGGATGCAGCTGCTGCATTGCTCCGCTCCAAAGACCAAAATCAACACCCGAGCCTCAAACTAGCAAGGATGAAATCAGCACGTGTGCCTCCTACCGACCTGCACTTCTGGCCTTGACAAACTTCAAGACTCAAGACTGAACGGCATTCCAAGTTTGATCATTGTTTGCCTCTATGTCCTACGACATATACGATGTTTCCATACGATGCTGCACCACATCCCAATGCCCGCCACTTGTCTTCGACTTCTCGTTCTGGTTCTGCAATTCTCTTACCCGGGCAATCATAACCTTCGACCTGAGGCCGAGCTTAAACTCCCAAACCGGGAAAAAGACAGAACGTCAAACAATTGAGCAGCAAACGGGTTCTGCACATCCCCAGTTAGTGGACGTGCAATGACCTTACGTTGGCTCTCTGGACCTGAGTTTGACCAAGGTGCCAAACACAGAAAAAAAGAGTCGCTACTGAGAGTACTAAGAAAGTTGCTCAGGGTGCGAATCTTCAAGGTAGCTTCGGAATTTATGTTGTTTTCTTCGATGAAGCGGTCCACCTGCCAACAATAACAATAACTCAGTGGGCCGAATTGAAAACTGCTCTGGTGGAGCATGGTGGAGCCTCTGGCAAACGTACAGGTGTTCGTGAGCGCTCCTTTTCCTGGAAGCACAAGCGCTAATCCGATCGAAATCTCCAAAACATTCAAAGCATTTAAGCTTGTCACACGACCCCGCGAGCGCCCGCGTCGACGTCCACCTGCGCTGCGAAGCACAAAGCTTGAACTGGAAACACTCGGTTGCAAGTTGCAACGAGAAAGAATGCTATTAGTTAAGTTTCCCCAAAAAACTCGAGCGCTATCCTGCGTCCAGTAGGTCCAGCTACTAGCTACCTCTCTAGCGGCCTACCCCCCCCGCCAAAAAGAAGAGGAAACCACTGAGTGGTGGACTTCTTGGACTTCGTGACCTTCTTTTTCCTCCCATCCTGCCGACCATAAACCCACAAATGACTTTTCAACTGGAGAGGCACTAGGCACTACTAGGCATTCCAGGAAAACACGAGAGCGACTTGGCTTGCAATCTTGACAAGAACAAACACATCGCAATCTTGCTTCACTCAGACTCCCCCGAATGCGCACACGACTGGGCTGAGCACTCCTGTAGTCACACAATCCTTGTGAGGACCTCCACCTCAGTGATTTGGCGTCTCAAAGATCCCGGTCTTGGCGACCGTGTGTCTCTCGGTCTGGCTCGAGCTACTTTTTCAAGGGCAATCTGTGCAGGTTCCCTTCTGCTTTGGATATGCGAAGGGTTGCTGGTTTTGTTGTGAAGAGTGTCAGGAAGAGCGTGCTTCTCAGCTGTTCCACAACAAATGCCATCCAGCA
>CAXIVM010002553.1:109761-135053 GCA_964035705.1 Porites rus | reverse complement strand
GGTGCGGAGCGTTGGAATGAAGAAAAACTTGCGCCCCAGCCACTAGGGCCTGCAGGACCTCCAGGCCCACCAGCACCACTGGGCCCACCACCTTCGGGTGGACGTTGGGAGGCTGAAGAGGCCGGAAACCCACGGTCATCCCCAAAGCCCTTCAACCCACCCAACTGGTATGCCGGCGAAGGAGTCACTGGAGACGGCGTGCGTATGGGCGTCCGATCAGTGCTGATCTGCAGCCTTTGGTGTGCGGGGCGGCCACGGCTTTCTGCCAAGGGCGAGAAGAAGTCAGGCGCACCCAGAGCGGAGTCAAAGAGCGGGTGTCGAAGGCCTGGAAGATCCCGACCGGGCCCGCCGTCGTCATCCAGCAGAATGCTGCCGGCCAACTCGCCTTCGCAGGCGTCCGCCTGATGCATCACGAATCTTGACTCTACAAATGGATCCGCATTGTTGATATAGAGCCATATTCTGCGGGCGGCATGCTTGAGGGATCCAGTTTCATTCACACAAAGAAAATTTTTCAACGGACATACCGAAAGGAACCATTTGTCCAAACTACTGTGTCCAAACTCTCCAAACCAATTATACACGTGGATTCGTTATATAGTGCGCGCTCTACCAAAATTGAACCTTGCACAACCAAAGCTGCTCACCTCAAGCCACCAGCACATGGTTTTTCAAATGGCGACAAATATCGCACTACAAGCCGCCTGGGGATGGCAAAATGTTCATTCAACATTTGTGCGCGGCAATGTGTTTCACCTGTTCCTTCACATGCGCACCCGCGACCAACAGCTGCTACTACACTTCTTTTGTGGTTCGCAAACTGAATGGCGGCTTTAAGCCCACAAACGTAGTGACCCTGTGTCACGATATGCTAAGGATATGTTCAAGGCTTAGGCACACTTTTCACTCAAATTCAATCTTTTGAATCTGCCAATTAAATAAAAATAAGCAAAAACGGCTACAGTGAAACACAGGGCTACACAATCATGGCATGTACATGTACATGATGCTACATCTGATCACGCCTCCCGAGTTTAACATCTCTCAGAAGTTAAGCGAGTCAGGGTTAGCACATGAGTGAATTAGCTAGTAGCCTTTCAATATATCTTTGAGACCAAGAAGTGCCTACTCGGGCTCAAACCGTTCAAGCTTTCAGTGTGAGTTCATGCTCACCCCCCCAAATGTTATGCCTTTCATGGCAATGTTCATCCTCTCCTGGGTGGCAGCTTTCTTCAACACATCCGCTAGCATTCTATCGGCGCCTTCTTTCTTAAGGAGGAACTCTCACTTGGACTTGCAATGACATGTATAATCTTGGGACTATTGCGAGCCTGTGGGTCCCAAGGAACACCTGAAATTTACTTGAGAAGTTCGGTGTCATACCGATCCTGTTCGGTCTTTCATCGGATGGACTGGACAGTGTACACTCAAGTGGGTCTTCCTACAATCTTCTCAGTTGCGTTGTCTTTGACTCCTGGGA
This sequence comes from Porites rus, assembly GCA_964035705.1. NCBI lineage: Eukaryota > Metazoa > Cnidaria > Anthozoa > Scleractinia > Poritidae > Porites > Porites rus. Next base: position 133,573 of record CAXIVM010002553.1, on the reverse strand, counting down.
AAATGCCGTTTGTCCATTGGGCTTCAAAATTGTGACCTCTCTTGAGGTATTCGACTGCTTCCCCACATGGTGGGATGGCAACTTTCCATTGTCTTCCACGAAGTCTCGAGTATATATATGATGCCTTCCCGTCTTGCGTTTCGTTCGAGCGGAAGAACAAGTTGTACACAGTGGATGCATGTTAAACCAACCATGTCAACACAGGCGAGTCATCTGGAAGTTTCTCTTCACAACTCGTGCTGCGCGAAGGGGGCCTACTTTTTTGGCCTAAATGGTCCTTTGTCCAGTGTTTCCTTGCCAGTTCCTAGGCAGATCTTGGCATTGATTCTGCATAATCTCACCTGAGGCCGTCTTGTAGATCTTCTCAAACAGAATCGGCGTGTACCCCAATGCTTCGGCGGAACGCCATAGGCGTTGGCTTCATGGGCAGCATCCTTGGTGGCAGTACTGACAGCTCGAGTCAGCTGCACCTACGGCCTTTCTCGGAGGCAGCCGGAATCGACGCGGACCCGGGACTTCAGCCTGATTGCCTGCCGTGGTGCTTCACTTATCTGGCTGGCGGAATCGTTCCATATGCCCTTCATACGTGGCCTTGTGCCACTTTGTTCCTCTCAGGATCTTCAGGCGTCTCTTTGGGCCCACTTCATCTTCCTCATCTTGCTCGGCAATCATATTCTGCATTTGGGCCATCATGTAGAAAGGTGACCCATGCTTGTAGCTTTCCAATTGGGACCTCGCATTTTCGCAGAACAGCCGTTGATGGTCATGTGGTTCCAAAGTCCTGAACCTTTGTCATTCGTCAGAGTCATTTGGCACGCATGCCATACCAGAAACTTTCGGCAACCTTTGTCCTGAGGAGTGCACCTTGGCAACACATTCCTCATAGCTGAGAACACGCTCGTTCTGATCGAGTTATGGAATGCGATCATAATCCTTTTCACGTGATATGTTTTTCCTCTTCTTCTGCTCGCAACCCGATGCTGCTCGGCACGTTGGCGATTTTTATCCTTCTTGCGTGCCAGACGTGGATCCATGCCTTGGCCTTGACTGCTCCCTAGGCAACTGCTGCAAGTGCTGCCTTCTCCATCTCGATGGCAGCGGAGAGGAAAAAAAAGAGAGGGAGAGAGAGAGAGAGAGAGAGAGGGAGAGAGAGAGGGAGAGAGAGAGAGAGAGAAAGAGAGTGGCTCAAGATTTGGCTCAAGGTGGCTCAAATTGGTTTGGCCCACATTGATTTGTTCGAGGGCACTGGACTACGAGACAGCAGACCCCTTTGACCTGTCCTATACGGCTGGAGGCCTTGCCTTTGCTCATAATTGAGGTTGTCGAGGGCATTACCCAGGTTGTTCTGTGAAATGGTTGGGGGCTATTTCCAGGAGTTTGAGAAAGTCCGGTCGAGGCGAAAATATGTGGCCTGCTCAGGTTGCAGTTCATCATGGATTTGGGCGGACCGCATCAATGGCCACAGATGGGGTTGCAATCAATGTGGCACGCCATGGCCAGGTGCAGACAAAGATTGGGAGAGTCCCCACCCGGCCAAGAAAGCAAGGAAGCCCCGAGGCCGAGCGAGGCCACAAGTCGACCCGCCCCCTGGACTAGGCGGCAAAAGCAAGGCAACACACAATGCCATTGAAGTCACCCTCAAGAAGGCCTGGGGAACATTGGCCAAAGAGGCCCAAGAGGCACTGAAAGGAGTTGGCATTGATTTTACAATATTTTACACCAGAGCCTGAATGCCCACCGCTTGAGGAAGTGTTGAAAGCACATCTTGAGTCACTCCCTTCGGAAGTGAAAGAGGCTGTGGTTGGCCTGATCAAGCCAACCCCTATGGTGACAGTTGACGTCACAGGGCAGCTCAAGGCGACAGTTGGTGAATTGAGGCAATTGGCCACCAAGAAGCAAGCTCTGCAGAGACGAGTGGATCAAGCCAAAGACCAATACAAGATCCTGTTGGACGAGCTCAAAGCTGTGCAGGAGGCCATTGACAAAGAGCATAAGCAGCTTGGGGATCAGTCGGAAGCCTATGCGAAACAGCTCAAGGCGGAAGCGGCTGAGGTACCCACCACAGGGGAGCATGTCTTGGATAGTGATGCTACAGAGCATGTCCTCAAAGCCTTGGGACAAGCAGGTATCATTTTCAACTCCGAGCAACAGAAAGAGCTTGAGAGGAATTTGGCTGAGACAATGTCCAAGCGCCGCAAGACTGATGAAAGTCAGTTGAGCGGGTAACAGCAACTGGACCAATGCAGTAGCAAAAGGGTTTGACTCTGGTGCAAACTGTCTTGCAGTGAAGGGGTCCTGGAAGATGGATTGCGCTGGTCACCATGACAGATACAGCAGTGGGGCAGGTTCAAACTCGTGGGACTGTTTGAATGTATGGCGGGATGAAGTGTCAACACGATGTGCTTGGGGTAGTCAGCAGAGTGTTGATGAGCGTTTGCAGTGCTTGAATTGTGAAGTGCAAAGTGGGCAAGATGAACCATTTCGTCATGATCTTCAAGGACTGCAGCCGTATGTGAATGTGAATGATTATCATGAGTCCCCATTTCCGTGGACGCAAGAAGAAGGCAATTTTGGCATTGATTTAGGGGTTGATCATGCCTTTTCAATTTTGTACTCATCCAGGGCCGGAATGAGCCATGAGCGGATGGCCATCAGTCCTGGGGGAGATGGAAGTGATGTGATTGGTCACGCGCGCACACCAGAGCATGACCACAGCGGGACAGGACATCTGTCCAATCAGATGGATAGGGAAGGACAAAGTCTCAAGACTGAAGTCGATGAGAGGCAACACGATGAGGCAGGTGAAGGGGCAGAAGGGGCACTGTGCTCTTCTTTCCCAGAGCGGCCAGGCGTGCCTGGACATGCTAGTGACAGGACCCCGGAAGCTCCTTCTCAATCCCTGCCGTGGCACCAACATGACCAAGATGCATATTCAGGTGGACAGGATCACCTACAATGCCTGCTCCTTGGTGGGGGCAAGAGGCCTAAAGTGACTGATGAAGATGCGATCTTGGAAGATGAGATTCAGTGTGCGGAGAGAACAACACCTGGTCATTTGAAGAACAGACTTGTTGTCTTACAAGAGAGGGCTTTGGAAGCAATCCCGGCCTTGCCCATTCAATGTGAAGACGACATTGAATTTGGGCAAGTGGAGACCAGGGTGTGGGGCTTGGACGCCCTGAAACATGTGCTCCGCATGCGACTAGCCCTGCAAAGTAATTTGATGCTGTGCAGGCCAGTTGAAGGAGCCATCAACATACCGCCGGCCATTGAACTGATGGCGGCTAATCTCACACTGTGCATCCACAATAAAGGCAATCGATGCTATGCCAACTGATGAGGATGTGGTGCTGGATGGGGGCCCACCACAAGAACCCAGCAGAGTTTTGGGGGCCGTCAACGAAACTGTGCATGCAGCTGCTCCAACAAGATGAGATTGAGGACATTTTCTGGGCCTCTGAAATGCAGCATGTCATTGCAAGGTTGGACAAGCCTCAGCAGCAGCATGACGCCTCGGAATTCCTAGTCCTGATGTGGGAGCTATGGGGCCAGACAGGCTTGCAAGGCAATTGGGTGTCCAAATTTGGGGGAAGAGATCATGAGTTTGACACCATCCCCATCTTTGTCCGCATGCCTCCTGACCTTGGAGAAGAGGTGCAGCTCGACACGTTGCTGTCAATGTGGGCCAATGAGGCTAGTGGACAATGCCTGGGGCAGGAGGTCCAACATGTCGTCTTTCACATTGGGCGGTATTCTGTGGTTGATCGAGTTTGGACCAAACACAATCACAGATTGCTCACTCCACCAATGTTTCAATGTCCACAGATGACGCTGACTGGGCACGCAGCACCGGCAAATTTTGTGTTGCGGGGGGTCATTTCACATCAAGGAGCAGAGCTCATCAGTGGTCACTACATCACTATGTTGGTGGAAGGACAGGCCGTTTGGGTGGTTGATGATGGGGAGTGCCCACGAGCTGTGAAGGACATTCCGAGGTGCATTCAGGAAGGCACGGTTATGGTATGGGCTTCCAAAGCTGAACCATCGGATTTCTGGAGCATCCCAATCGGCTCCATCGAGCCACCACCGAAGAGGCCAAAGATTCTGCAAGACGATGTGCAAATCTTCTATGGTAATGTGACACAGTGGAACAAAGAAGTCTTCCAATGGCTCATTCAGCAAGACCTGCAAATGGTGATGATGGTGGAGACACACATAGCAGGCAAAAAGATGGAAGCAGCTATGAGTGACCTGTGTCGCTCCAGGTGGCTGCCCACTTTCATGGCAGCCCATGAAACAGGGCGCGGCGGCACTAGTGGTGGTCATGCCTTTTGCTGCAGGGAGGGCCAGGCGGCCTACAAGCTGCATCAATTCGACTATGAGGGCAATGGCTTCCTGGCCAATGTGATCCAGCGACAGAACTGGGAGCTTTGTGTCGTCTCCGTTTACCTCAAGTGTGGGGAGGACCTGAACTCTGTGGCCAATGCTAGAGTGCTGGGCCAGATGGCTGCTCTGGTCCAAGAACTGGCCATCCCATGGCTCCTGATTGGGGACTTTCAAGTACCGCCTGCACAATGGGACAGCCACAATCTCCTGAATGTTTTGAAAAGCTGAAGTGGTGAGCAGTGGCCAGCCAACCATGATCAATGGTGCGGAGATTGACTACATAGTTGCCAGCAGGGCCATTGCTCCCTACCTGGACATTAAAGTCAACTGGGATGTCCCATGGAAACCGCATGCAGGATTGATGGTCCATGTGGCACAGGAAGCGCCTAGGTTGGCCCTGCAGCAACTGACGAACTTTGCCCCTGTGCCCAAGATGGAAGAGGCTGAGAAGCCGTGGGATCAATTTGAACCCTCACCAAAGCCGTTCTGGCTTGGCATGCCGGTTGGACCCAAAGAGATACAATGTGCTGAATTCTGTCACCAGGCTGAGCAGTTTGCCTTACAACAGCTGCACCAACCTAAGTTTGGCAGAGGTTGGTATCTGGCCTTGGAAATCAAGCCGCTGGCTAAGACGAAACCACTGACACCGTGGCGCAGAGGGGACTTAGCCTACTGGGGGCAGATGAGCTCTTTGTTGCAGCATGTGGCCCAGCGAGGCCACATCAGTGTTGGCACCTTGGCGCACCTGAGGGCCAAAGCTGCTGACCTTCGAAGCAGGTGGCAGGACATCCATGGCCTTGAGGATTTCCAAGCTGGATTGCAAGAGCTTATCAATGGTGCTGATGTCCCGATCACCCTGCTGATCCAAGGAGCTGATTGCAACAAAGAGCACGCTCAAAAACTGGCGATGGGTCGGCAAGCAGAGGAGTACCAAAACTGGCTTTCTCAAGCAACCCTCCGGGGTCACAGTGGCATCTACAAATGTTTGAAGGCCCCAGATGCTGTTCATGTCAGGCCTTTCCGTCAGGTGCCGGTTCAGCAGCGACAGCAAATGAGGGAGACACAGTGGTTTGGCATGTGGCAAGTTGTTGACAAGCCCAAGGCTAGTGGGGAGAGAGAGCGATTGAGATATGAGGGCATTGTGCAAGCTCGGCAATGGGAAGATCTCGACCCACATCAAGTGATGAAACAGCTCCGCAAGCTGCCTCAAAAAGCCTCTGGCCCGGATGGCGTGAGTTATGCTTTGCTGAAGGCCCTGCCCATTGAAGGGGTAACTGCCCTGTGCAATATGTACAGGAAGTGGGAACTTGAAGGTCGGCTTCCTGAGCAAGTCCGCACGACATTGGTACTGTTGCTCCCAAAAAAGGAAGACATTGAGAGGCCCATCTCGCTGACGAGTGTGCTCTACAGGACATGGTGCCGCTTGAGATGGGACAAACTGCGACCATGGCAGACCAGTGTTGGGCAAAAACTCAGTTGGGAGAGCAGTGTGCCGGGCACGCAAGTCCTTCAGGTCGCCCTCATGAGATTGTTGAAGTGTGAGGTAGGCCGTGCCACTGGGAAGCATGTGGTGTCGCTCCTGGTCGACCTTCAATGCTTCTATGACAGTGTGGTTTTGGAGCAACTGTTGGAAGCATGGGAGCCTTTGGATTTTACCCCGGCAGTGATGAACATGGTCTACGAAGTGTACACCGGGCCAAGGCTGCTCCAAGGCGAACAAGTCACCTCCAGACCGGTGACATGCTCCAAAGGGATCCTGGCTGGATGCCCTGCCGCTCCGTTGGTAGCCAAGTTGATCTTAGCACCAGTTTTGGGCCCGTTCAAGGAGCAGTTCCATAAAGCTTCCATTGATGTGTGGGTTGATGACATTTCCATTGACTTTGTTGGCGACAGTGTGCAAGCTGTGTGTCAAGAAGCCCTGCATGGCTTTGATGTACTGCAGCAACGGCTTACAGATGCTGGATTGCAGATGTCTCTAGCCAAGACAGGCTACCTGGCTTCCTCGAATGACTGCAAGAGGGAGATCACCCTGCTGCGCAAAGAGGGCCAACCCAATGTTCACGAGCTCTTGAAAGATTTAGGCCTGGATTCAAGTGGGGGTCGTCGGAGGAGGATTGGCAACCAGCAGAAAAGGCTTCTCAAGGCTGGTCGACGCAATGCCAAGCTGTCGCATCTGAAGATCAAGGCCCGGCCCATTCGTATTAGAGTGTGGAAGACGTCTGTACACTCAGCAGCGTGTTATGGATTGGAAGCTCAGGGCATTGCGCCCCAGCGCCTCCAGACCCTCCGTACTCAGCTGGCCAGGCATGGAGGTCTTCAGAAGGGAGGTAGTGTGGACGTTGTGTATGACCAGAATGGAAAGCTGCAAGACCCACTGGCTACTGTGGTTGAAAGACAGCTCAAGGCCATGCATTTGCTGGTGCTCAATTGGCCTCCGGAGCAGCTTGCGGAGCTCCACACAGCATGGAGAGTGAGCTGGCGAAGGCTCAAAGCTGCAGCCTATCCTTGGATGGTGGTCACAGGGCCCATGGCTGCACTTCAGGTGTACATGATGGACATGGGATGGGATGCCAGCAGTCTCAATGATTGGGTCCGTGCACCGACTGGCATCCTGCCTCCGGCTCAGCTGAACTTGGAGTTCCCGTGGCCCTATCTTCAAAGGCAGCTGAAGATTGAGATGGACAATCAGAGGGCCCGCAGGATTCAGGAGCTGGAGCATGCCTTTCCCCTGATGCGGAGGCCTGACTGGAGCATCTACAGGAAAGCCATGCAAAAAGCTCCCAGTGGCCAGAAGGCTGCCATCAATGCATGGACACAAGGCTCCCTGCGAGCTCACTACGGTGGAGAGAGGATGATGTGCCCTTTGTGTCAGGTCCCAGTGAGTATGAAGCACCTGATTTGGCAATGCAAATACCACCAAGATGAGTTGCCGCAAGAGTGGAAGCAAATGATTGCAGCCAATGAGAATACAATGCTCTGGGCACGAGGCCTAATTGAAATGCCGGCGTTTGATCCATGTGAGGGCGCTGATTCTTGTCGAGTTGATGGCATCTTCAGTCATGGATGGCCTGTGAGGATTGGTCCACATCAAAGGCTTGCCATTGGGGTGCAGCAGACCAGCAGAGACCTGAGGCTGAGACGATATGCAGTTGCGGTGGTTGCAATGCAGTGGCAGGTTGACTCGTGGAATGTCATTGGGTTGTGCACTGCAATCGCCCCAGGTCAAAGCAGTGAAGCAAGGGCATGGTTCTTTGGGTGCTGGCTGGTCCTTCAAATGGTCCTGGGGAGGCATCAGCTGAACATTCCTCACCCAGCTGGCTGGTCGGCGATTCAAAAAGGTGCGGCAGGCCGAGTGGCTCCAGACCTGTGGCACAACTTGCCCGCAGATGAGTGGAAAAGGCTGCAGCTACTCCAAGTGCCGTGGAAAATGATGAAGCGACAAGCTAGCAATGACAGGGGCCGTCAGCAGTATCTTCTGGCCAAGCAACTGGCACATCAAAGGGCTCAGCAAGAGCAGCCAACGTCCTTGGAAAAGGACTTAGTGATCGAGGACCAGCTCCACTTTGAAGTCTACATGACTGCAGCCAAGCGAATCAGTCACATGCTGCAAGACAAGGACCACTACATGAATGGCAAGCTGGAACCAGCCCAAGAGAGTGGCCCTCCAGCAGCCAAACTCAAGCCAGCTCGTGGCAGATTGGCCATCCTGCGGCAGCTGACTCTGAGGGCGGCAAATCCAGGCAACCATGAGTGGGAGATCTACAAGCCAGGTGTCCAATGCAAGCATTGCAACAAAAGATCAAAGGGTGCGCAACACATGCAGAGATTGCCCACCTTCAGGACACAGTATGTAGAGGGTATGTTGAGAGGACCTTGGAGCAACAGATGGTGGAATTAGTGGATAGCTCAGACCTCCTTGGGGAGGGCCACCCAGGGCATCGATGGGCTCTGCAGGGCAGCAACTTTGGCTGCCGGCTGTGTTGGGAGCGGGTCCCCAGGAAAAGCAGCAAGCAACAGCTCCAACAGTTGATTGACAAGGAGTGCTTGACAGGCCCAGTTGATGAAGCAGGCCTCAATTTGCGCCTTCGCATTCACCCAAGCCATCGATTAGCAAGGAGAGGCCGATGGATTGAGTGTCAGCAATGTCACAAAAGTTGCAGAGTTGTTGAAGGGCGCGTGCAGCAGTGGGTGCACCACCATTGTCTGAAAGCAAAGGTCAGACAAAGCTGCATTTTGGGCGAAGAGCTCTGAGAGCTGAGGACGTTGATGGCAGGTACGTCCTCCTGGAGGCGCTGTTGTCTTAGGATACCTCCAGCCTTGAGGCTGTCGAGAAGACTGGGTCTAAGGCGAATGAGCCTTACTCAGTGCCGCTTTTGGCCACAGGGCCGCGGCTGGATGCAGCTTGAGGAAAAGAACCGAGCAAAAAAAAAGAAGAGAGAAAGAGAGAGCGCGAGCATCGATGTCCGCAGAATAATCGGGCTGGCGCTCTTGATTGAGATTTCCGCATCCATATATGTGTATGTACAGTTGATCGTGTATAGGTGATCAGAGATTGAACCGCCCGGTTGAGGCGCTTTTCGATCAAGTGAAAACAGTCACGGAGCCCTGAGCCACCTGTGCCAGGGCATCCGAGGGTCCTTTTCTTTCTAGGTAGCGCCCTTAGGTCTGTAGGCCTGTAGTTCATTCGAAGCCATTGGATTGTGAGTCAACGTCGACCAGGGAGCATGGCTGGCCTTTCGCCCGTTGAGATCGGGCAGCTGGCGCAAGCGGCCACACAAGCTGCTCAAGCAGCAGCGGACGCAGCTGCGGCATTGCGAGCAAGTCAGGAGAGACCCCAGCAAAAATTCACTGAAGCGAGCAAGGTTGTTCGGCAGCCGGATCCTTTTGGGAGTGATTCTGGGGATAGTGACAGTGAAACTTCCAAATTCGCTGAATTTGCCGCAAACTTCAAAGCTTGGCTTTTCTATAGTGACATTCGCTTTGAAGGTGACTTTCAACGCATTGAAGGGAACATTCAGAACTCCATTGAAGTTGGTGGCGAATCGCCTGAGGTTCAGGTGAGATGCAGGCAACTGTATTCAATTCTGACAGGCCTTCTTCGAGGAAAACCACTTCGCATGATACTGCAGATTAGTGAGCGCAACGGCTTTGAAGCCTGGCGCCAGTTGAGCCAGCTCTACAAGCCGAGGACAAAGAGTCGGTCAATTTCTTTGCTGTCAGCATTGATGAACCTCCCTCCTTTCACGAAAGACCGAACTTTGCTGGAACAGGTCTTAGGGCTTGAGCGCCTTCGAGATGAATACAGACGTTCAAGCGGTGCTGAAGTTCCAGATGACTTGATGCTGTCAGTCCTTGTGAAATGTCTTCCTGGACACATCCGCCAACACATCCAACTGCAGCTTACGGAGACGAGCACTTATGCTGAGACGAGACGAGCTGTTGTCGGTTATGAGTCCGTGACCGCCTCGTGGGCTCCTTCAAATATTCACATGGAACTTGGCATTGTTGGCAGCAATAGTTCGAGTTCGAATGGACCAGCCCCCATGGAAATCGATCTTGTTTCAAAAGGTAAGGGCAAGGAAAGAAAGGAAAATATAGGGACCCCATTGGAAAGGGTAAGAGTGGTAAGCCAAAGGGAGACAAGGGTTTCTTAGGTAAAGGTAAAGGTTCCTGGCAGTCTCCATCTCCAAAAGGAAAGGGAGGCAAGGCTGGAAGTGCATCTTCGACCGATGTTTGCCTTTACTGCGGAAAGAGCGGTCACTGGAAGCGAGATTGCAGGCTTTTGCATGGAAAAGGCGGTAAGAAGAGTGTGAACTCAGTGACTGCAGATGATAGTGCTTCCCAAACTTCAGCCCCTTCAACCACTGCGCCTTCGACCACCGCTGCTGCGCAACCTTCGCAGGCAGTTCGTTTGCTCTCCATTGAAGAGCTTGCAGACAACGACTTCGATGAATACGAAGTGTTCGACTTGACGGTGTATGACACGTTCGAGGGATCGTGCAATGTAGTTTCACAGGCCATGACGGCCACAAATGTTGAAGACGCACCACAGTCGAGCACGCAATACATGAGTTGCAGAATTTTCGACATGACATATTCAGACAACGACTTAGAATGGACGTACGCAGGACTAGAACCATGTTTTTCTGTTTGCACAGATTCTTCGCAAGAGTCACACGAACACGTTCGTGCAATCTGGTCTTCACCAGGTACACTGGTTGAAATTGTTCTGGACTCAGGAGCTGACGGAAGTGTGCTCCCTTCCTCGTTTGCACACGTAGGTGAATCAGATGTTGATAGTCGGCATTCGCAGTATGTAGATGCACGAGGTAAGCCCATTGGGGTTCATGACGTGCGGATTGCAGAGCTCCGGTTTGGATCAGTGGCATTTCGCGAGAGATTTGTCATTGCAAATGTCACTGCTCCCTTGATTTCGACGGGTAGGCTTTTGAAGGACGGTTGGACCGTCTGTAGCCAAGGTGACAGCACTTCGCTATCACTCCAGAAGGCCTCTCACGAAATACCTTTGCATTTCAAGATCAACTCGCTTTGTGCGTATGGGGAAATCAGGATGGTCCAAGATGTTCCTCGGTCGACTCATCTGAGTGGCTTGGAGCCTAAAGTCACAGCTAGCTTAGAGCATGCTGTTCACGTGCGGGTTTTAACCTTGGGTGCAGCTCTTGCTGCATTAGTGCCAGGATGGAATTAGTGAGCCAGACTATTTTTGCCTTGAGGAATTTTTCAGCGCAACATGTGGACACGACCCTCTGTCCTGCAGAAGGTTTGTGGCTTCGAACCACCTTGGTGAAGCTCATTGACGGAGAGTGGATTTTGGACGAGTTTGGTGAAAGCGTCAGTGATCTAGAATCTTTGACAACTCCAATTGTGGCCCCAAGAGCCATTGCGGAAGTCATCACTATTGCCCATGCTGAACTCTTGCCTCCAGAAGACCTTGGTTTTGACTTGAGTGACGATCACTTTGGTGTTGAAACGTGCTGCACCTCCCCGTCCTGCGGACGTCCCTGCTGCCCCAGGTGACGCAGAGGTTCCCGCTCGCGAACGTGATGACAGCGCGGACCCCAGAGAAGTCATTGTGAATGGCATGAGATTGGACACCAACAGTCCTTTGCGGGTTCTTCGTGACGCTTGCCAGCACCTGGGACTCTCAACCAGAGGAAACAAGTTGACCTGCCTCCAGCGTATGTGGCAACACCTACAAGCACAAGAACTGATTTCTGCAAGTGCAGCTGAGCGCAACCTGAAGGATGAAACCCAACGCTCTGCAAATGCGCAGCCTCAACCCAAGGCGCGAAGCGCTGAAGTAGTTGCAGAACATAATTTGACGCATTACCCATTTGCATCCTGGTGCGAACTCTGCGTTGGGGCACGTAGCAGGCAAGATGTCCATCCGCGCGAGTCTCGAGAAGAGTCACGTAGTGGTCACTCAGTTGTTTCTTTTGACTTTGGGTTCTCTGGAAGGCTCGAGTCAGATGCTGATCGCAAACTCTGTGGCTTGTATATTCATGACAAATTCACCGGTGCCATGCACTGTGTTCCCGCTGATGCCAAGGGAGGTCGTCGTCTGAATTACCTGGTCATGAGGCTGTAGGCCTGAGGTGTGACAATGAGCCTTCACCTTTGAGCCTTTTAGATGCTGCCCGAAAGACGTTGAGAGCGCTTGGCATCTCAGCCCGAGCTGAACCTGTGCCTCCAGGTAGTTCAAAATCAAATGGCGCGGCAGAAACCACAGTGAACATCCTTCGCCAACAGGCTGGTCTTTTCATCAGCCAGGTTGAACAAAGTCTTGGAATTCCCAACACGGTGAGCTGCCAGCATCCCCTATATTGCTGGTCTCTTTTGCACGCAGGCTGGACGAGAAATCGTTTCGCAGTTCAACAAGGCCAGACGTCTTATGAGCGATGTTGTGACCGCATGTACACTGGTCGCATTTGCATGTACGGTGAAACTGTCCTTGGGTTTTTGAAGCCCCAGGTAAAGGGAAGTCCAAGGTGGTGCAAGGGCATTTGGCTAGGCAAGACCTTGAACAATGATGTCCATATTATTGGTGTTGGGGAGAAAGTTTTTGTCAAAAGAAGTGTTCGCAGACTCGATCCACCTTTCAACTCTGATGTGATTGCTGGATTTGAGAGCTATCCATGGGACTACGGATATGCCTCTTTGGGTGCTCAACTTGTTCTGGCCAAGAGAATTGTTCCTCCAACTCCTTTTCCTGCCATCAGTGTGAGAGACCCCGGCCGGCCACCGCCACGCGATCTAGATGCTGAGGCTGTCATGAATGTTCCTCCAACTCCGGATGAGGCCCCGCCAGGAAACCCAGCAGGATACCCAGCTCCAAAAGGTGCACCTGTGACACCACCACTTGTTGTTCCTGATGACGTGCCTCGACCTGAAGCCCCTGATGTAGCAATGCCGGCTCAGGCGGGGCAACGACCGCCTATGATGCCTCCACCAGCTTCTGCTGTCATGGTGCCTCGAATGATGCCTCCACCAGCTTCTGCAGTCATGGTGCCTCGAGCTTCTTCAGGAACACGTGAGCGCGACGCTTCAGCCTTGGAAACGGAACCTCCTAGCAAAGCGCCGCGCGTGCCCCCAAGCAAAGCACCACGGCTGTTCCAAGATCGAAATGTTCTAGAGCATGAGGACGAAGTAGTTTCCTTTGAGTTTGAACATGAAGAAGTTGAACTTTTGGAAGAGTACGAATTTGAATTGCAAGAAAATGTCGAAGTGCTAGCTGATGCAGAAAAAGAAGTGCTCTCGTCGAGCGAGGTTGAAGCAGCCTTGGACCAGTTGTGTGTGCCATATACTCCGTTGGAGCCCGAGCTTGATGAACCTTCCCTTTTGGCATTGGACGCCCTGGCAGATAAGGTTGAAATGGCACGCCTGAAAGGTCTTGGAGTGCTTCTGCCTCTTTCTGAGTTGGATACCTCAGTGACCCCAAAGACTCTGACCACTCGTTTTGTCAGGGCGTGGAGGGATAAGAAGAGGAATGGTGCGCATGTGTGGTTGCGTCGTTCGCGCTATGTGGCGCGTGAATATGCTTGGCTGACTCCAGAGCGTGAAGATTTGTTTTCGCCTGCATCAAGTTCACTGACCACTCGTTTGTTGCCAATCTTGTTCTTGAAGCTTCGTTTGCAAGGGTTTGTTCTAGCGGCAATAGATGTGGCAGATGCTTTCCTGACCGTTGAGCAGTAAACACCCACTGTTGTAACTTGTTCAACCGCAGCAGGCACATCAGAACAGTTTGTGCTGGGTAAAGTCCTCCCCGGTCAACGCGATGGGAGCCAACTCTGGTATGAGAGCATCACCACAATTCTTGACCGCGAGCTTGGTATGACTAGCTGTGTAGCCTACCCTTGTTTGTTGCGTAGCGCGTGTAGCAAGTGTTTGATGCTGTTGCATGTCGACGACATTTTGTGTCTCGTGCACGAAAAGTTTCTGTCAGAGAAGTTAATGCCAGTGTTTGAGGGCCACTACAAAGTGGCTATTGAGGTCATGAGGAACGTTGGTGACGAACTGTGTTTTGAAGAAGAACCACATTTTGCAATCAGAAACCGAAATTCTGATACAAAGTCATCCCAAACATTTGGACCGTTTGTTTGAGCTGCTACAGGTAGGCCGAGAGTTAAAACCTAAGAAGGTCCCTGGACATGCAATGTTGGAAGAAGCAGATGAGTCCGCGGCGTTGGACGCCGCCTCAGCAAAGAGCTATCGTTCTGCAGTCGGTATTCTCCTGTATATTTCTGTTGACTTTGTGGAATGCCAACATGTGATCCGCCTGTTAGCGCAACACATGAGCAAACCTAGTGAGCTGAACATGCTTTTCCTTCGACACCTTGTTCAGTACCTTTTAGGTTGTGTTGATCAAGGTATTCAATTTCGCTGCAAGCCCCATGAAGGCGTTTTCCACCATACTGGTTCCGAGCTTGTTTTAGAGGTGTACTCTGACAGCGATTAGGCATCGCACAAAGGTACTAGAAAATCGGTGAGCGCATCAACTGTATTTTTCCATGGTTGCTTGATTCATTCTTCGAATCGCACACAACGGACCATAGCTTTAAGCTCAGCGGAGGCTGAACTGTATTGTGGCGTTTCCGCCACATCCGACGCGATCCTGATCAAGCAGTGCCTTTGTTTTTTGCTTCATTGTGAACTAGATGATTTGAAGCTGAAACTCTTCATGGACAACACAGCTGCGCGTCAAATCATGTGTCGCCAAGGAGTAGGAAAGGTTCGACATTTGTCCACTCGCTGTTTGTGGATACAAACAAAAGTAAAAGCAGGTGAAGTCCTTTTGAGCACCATCCCCACACGCTGGAATGTGGCAGATCTTGGAACAAAGAGATTACATAGAGATAGGATGCGCATGTTGATGTACTTGTGCGGAGTCTACGACATGTCTTGCGATGAACGTGTTGGACACGATGTTTTTGACGAAGTTCAAACCAGAGAAACATTTTCCAAGCAAATCCGAAATATTCGCGAGTTGGGTTTTTCGCACACTGTTTCAAAACAAATTTTACGCGTAGTGCTGGCAATGAGCGCCTTGAGTCCTTCGTACAGTTCAGATCCTGCAGATGCAAGCTGTGCGTTGAATGGCTACAGGGTTCTGGAGCGAGAGATGCAGAATGAGCAGTTTTGGCCAAGTTTCATTTTCTGCATTTTGTTTCTCTGCCTATATGTGTGCTATGCGCTGAGAGACCTTGGGCATTCAAACTTGTGGCCTGGAAGAAAGTTTTCTTCTTTTCGAGCAGTGCTGTTTAGATTTGTTCTAGACGCCCCAACGACCAAAACTTGGGTGAATAAAGTGACTGAGATCACCAAGTGCAAGTTTTGGAAGTGCTTTTCATATTTGTTTGGAGCATGAAGCCGATGCTGGTGTGAACACAAGAGCGCTGGATATGATATGGTGCTGACCCTTTTCTGACGATTCTGAGAGCAGAGAATTCGAAATAGTTCACGAAATGAGCGTGGCTTTTGAAAGCACGCGTGATTGATGAGTCTTTGGGTAGCCCTGTTGCCTTGGAGCTTTAGCTGAAAGCTTTACCCATATAAACCATCCACCAATGATGATTGGTGTCTGGAGGCGGGGTGATTGAGATTTCCGCATCCATATATGTGTATGTACAGTTGATCGTGTATAGGTGATCAGAGATTGAACCGCCCGGTTGAGGCGCTTTTCGATCAAGTGAAAACAGTCAGCTCTTGAGCCCCAAATGTGGAATTTATCAACTGTCGCTACCCTTTTACTCATACTCTCGTTTTTGCCTTTAGGATTTTTTATCTTTGCTACCTTTGCCTCTGCCCGTGCAGTTCCGGTTGTACCAACTACTCCTATTCCGATTCAGAACATTCTTGTACCAGCCATTTTCTTGTTCCAGGAATTGTTCCATGAATTGGGGTTGGACCAAATCGAACCTTTTCCCCTTCCGCCTCGAGCACTCCCAATCGGGAAAGTCCCTGTTCTTCCACCTCAGCAGCCAGCTCATCAATCCATGAAGGAGGGTCTGGAGGTACGCGGTCCAGAGGTGCTTGGGACCACAAAGCATCTGATCACTTGGGTTCCCTGCTCAATTTCATCTCCCCAGGCCAGAAACTCCTTTTCATGGCGTGTTTGACGGAGAGGACAACACTTCAATGTCAGAGTCAGCACCCCTTATGGTCTTGGGCGTGTCGGCATGCAGCATGGACATTAAATTGGTTCGAAACCCTCAGAAGTTCGACAAGGCCCATGATGAGAAGCTATGTCCCTTTGCAAAAGTGGTGTTTGCCTGTTCGAAGCCAAAGCAGGGACTTAAAGCTGATCCACCTCAGAGGGTGGGCATCAGCTTGGGGACGGCAGAAGTGCAAGATGCTTGGGTCATCGGTGACGGCAAACGAGTTTTCTTCAGCCGTTTTTTTGGAGGATAGTTGCAGACGGCGCAAGATGCTTCCAGACTCTTGTCAAAACCACATCATTCACCCGAATCTGGTTTGGAAGGGCGCCCGCCTCGGACTGGCGCTTCTCCTCCTGGGAGCTCTGCCCCTCCAAGCTCTTCCATCTCATCGTCCTGCCCTTGTGGAATGGCCAGTTCTTCAACTCCCTCTCTCGGCCTCACGGAGCTGGCCTCATCTCCCATCTCGAAGCCCAACCTCTTGAACGGTTCCTTTTGGGGCTACAAAGGCCATCACCTTGCTCAAGGCGACGCCTCTTAACTCCTCAATCTCATCACTTGGCTCTTCAAGCCCCTCGATCTGACAGCTCTTCCCCCAATCTGTTTGCCAGCGTGCGAACCATCATGGGCTCCGTGATGAACGGAATGGACGCACTCACCACCAAGCTCTGGTTGTTAAACGACAAAAGGACACCTCCAGGTTTCCATTACGAAGGCCTTGCACCTGACTGTTTTGGGAGTAGACAAAAAACGGCTGACTGCCTTGTCCTTCAAAAACCATAGCTGGACTCCCGACATTTTCATCACGATATCTGGGCCAAGACGGGCCATGCACAGAAGAAGCTAGGCCCTTATCGAGCCCTTCTTCAGTTGAAGAGGGAGGCGACCAGGGCGCAGCCCCCTGTCAGCACGTATGATGCGGCAATTTTACACCTCACCCCGAAAAAATGAAAACCAAACGCCCGGGTCACATGGACGGTAACAAACACAATGGTTTAGGAGACCAGGAGAATGTCTTACAAAAGTTTGCGCGCACATTTCCGCGGCAGCGCAGTGCGCAGGACAAGGCAGTGCAAGGCAATCATTAAACCACAGCCCCGTTTCCGGGCACCGATTGCATGAGCTAAAGCAGGTCACAACTTGACGCAGCTGTCCTCACATGCATGCGGAAATCTTAAACTGGCAAACTGCAAACACACTGCTACACTCGCATGACCTGGGGCGCTTTAAATTGTCCACAGACGCGCAAGGGGAACGCGAATATTTGTTGCATCCGAAAGGGCCATGTGCCATTATGTGCGCCCGACTGCGCCACCAAACTTTTCTGGGGAAAGGGCCGGTAACACTGTTCTGCATTTTCCGCTGCGGCCAGGGTTGTTGAAGTAAAATATTGCCTGTACAGGGGGCCGCCACATGCGCTTGGGCCCGGGCATCCAAGCCACATGCGCTTGGGCCGGGGCATCCAAGCTGGCATCTCCAGTGTTAGTGGTTTCGCCAACATTCCTGGGTGGGAAATGGTTGCTGACCTTGGTTGGATGGCCTTGTGAGTTTCCACTCCAAAGCTGCTGTGCTTGGCGCAGTTGAAACCTTCGTGTCTCCGATAGACTGCGCAACCTCAAGGACAACGAAAATAATGTTTTCTGTGGCGCCCGGGCAAAAATGGGGTGAGCGCAACCAAATCTAAACTGTAGGATGCGCTGCCGGTGAACGGGGCAGGAACCGGGGTGAACAATGCCTCCCCGGCATCGCGAATCAGCGCTGCTTTGACCTCCTCCCTTCCAACTTCATTTCGCAGTGGTTCGAAGGAGGTGCCATGACGAAACAACGAAACAAGTTTCAAGAAACCTTGTTCCCGACATGCGGCCAAGACATCAATCACGACAAACAAAAATTTTCGGTCAGCCATTAACAGTATAGTAACGAAAAAACGCGGCATTTTTGACAGGGAGCTGCCTCCGTTCTGACGGGGCACGCCTGTTGTGAGCCAGCCAAAACTAAGTTTGCAGAAACGCAAACACACCTTTGGGGACCTACCCGCGACTGAGCAAAGGGCCATTTTCCCAACCTTTTGCACGAGACCTGGGAAGGTAAACTTGGGGCAGGGTCGGTGACGAACACTAGCATGGGTGGAAAAAGGCGAAGGGACTGAAGCCTTTTAGAGCATTGCGGCTCGTAGCCCAATGCGAGCTTTGAGTAAGAGCGTGCGATGGGCTCTCTGTCCATCGGCTACTCCACCAGGGCTCTGTTTGGGATCACCAAGCAGCAGTCGAAAGAAGGGTTGTCGGGGGACTGTCGGCGCGAAGGCAGATTTGAGGTCCATATCCTGCTGTGCCTCTTCACTAATGAGCAGGTCCACATTCTCCATATGGGTGTCGAGTGTGTGGAGTGAGTCTGTCCTTTTTTGGTCCCAGACAAGCCCAGTAGTGGCAATAACAACATGGCAGCCAGGGATATATGAAGCCGCGTCGCTTGCACGCTGGTCGTAGGCAGTGCATGCTGCGTTAGTTTCTGCCTCTTCTCTGCTAACTGGCCGAATGAAATATCTCTGGTGGTCTGGCTCCAGGTCAAAAGCAGTTAGCAACTTGGTGATTGCCCTACCAGCTGGATTCTCTTTATGCACGACTGCAATCTTGAGGTGAGTGGTAAGAGCCAGCCAGGCGAGGAGGAAGGTCAGGGATCGAGTTTTGCCCGCACCAAAGACACCTGCTACTGCCAGGGTAGATCTGCCAGATCGGAGGGCCAGCGCTAGGCTGGAGGCCATCGAAACGATGTGACCATTATCTTGCCGGGCGGCTGTGCCTAGGGCAACAGCAAAACTAGCCGCTTGAGGACAGTGCTGTAACGTACTGCCTGTGGTCAGCAGCTGGAAGAGGGCATGCAAGCTCTGCAATAGGACTACTGTGCATTCAAGTTGATACGGAATGGGCACTTGGCCGGGGATACCCAGCACAGTGGGTTTGTGTTCTGCTGCTAGGCTGGCCATTTGCAGCAGGTGGTCAGCAGTGACAGTGTCTCCTGCTTCCGCAATGGCCAACACCCGGAACTTATTCGCTCTAGATTCTAGCGCACGTAGGCTAGGTGGGAAGGCCCATGGTGCTGGGCACGCTAGTCCGGTTTCGGTTGGCGTGGGCAGCGGCGCAAAATCTTCCGGGAACGGTACTAAGGCAACGTCCCAGTGCCGAGGGCTGCTCAATCGACGGAGCTTCTCACTTGGCGATTCCTCCCCTTTTCGTTTCCGAGAGGGAGACACAAAGGCAAGCAGGAGTGCTAAGACTGAATAGCACGCGCCATGCTCCTCCAGAACAAGCCGATAGGCCTTCCCAGCCTGCGAGCCCATATGGACCGTACTTGAGGGGCTGCTCGCTAGTTGGTCAAAATTACAGCTCTGGAAGTGCGCTGGGCAGAAGATAGCCGTTTGTGACCACGAAGGAAAGGCTATGCGATATTCATGCATGCCCTGCAACCCGGTGGCTGTTGGTGTGATATCCACAAAAAGGCCAAACTTTCGAACAATGGGACTACTCCACAGTTCTTGTCTTGTGGTGGCTTCTTCGACAAAGGTAAGCTGCGGGAGAAATAGGGCTAGAATGACAAACACTTCTCGGAACGGGATCGGTGCCAAGAGGTCTCGAGCCATCTCCGTCAGCCATTGGGCACACGCACTTGGATTGCCTTTGCCGACCCGAAAGTTTTTTAGCAGGAGTGCCTGCGCTTCTTCCATGGAGGCAATTTGCTGCCCTGCCACGCAGCTTTGCAACAGCATGAGCAATTCTTGGTCGGGTCGGTGGAGGTTGGACACCAACAAGCTGATAGCTCCTTCCCAATCATCGCTTGTCATTACCGTTTCAAAGCGAATCCAGGAGGCCAAACGCATAGGGGCAGCGATTCGATCACGGCGAGGAACAACATCAGGGTGTGTGAGCTTCAGAGTAGTGAGACTGACTTTGCCTGTAGGGAGCTGGCACTGTAGCCAGTGCCAGTAACAGTGTTTGTGCTTGCCCATCCACCTTGCGGAGTCTTCTACATACGTGATGTGCAGGGATCGTTGCAACATGTCAAGCTCGTTATCTGTCGGCTTCCAGTCACACAAGCAATCTTCGGCAGCATGGACAAGATAGTAATTGCGCCTGTCAGGCTCTGCAGTGGCAACGAGCGCCGCTAATACACTCTTCGGCATTGCGATGGCGCCGAGGCGCGCTGTGATCTGACTGGCTGGCCAGAGGCAACGAATTGCTAAGGCAATCACTGCTCCAGTGTAGCTGCCTGCACTAAAGCCATTAACCGTAAAGTGGGTGGGATCTTCCTGCTCAGCCGGCCGAAGACACCCAAGCACTGGCAAGTAGGCAATAAGTCGTAGCGGCTGTAACGAAAGTAGCTTCCACCAAAGACCACTGAGAAAGGCCTGATGTGGCAGCCGTCGGTGAGCTGGGAGTAGCCTCGCTGCTTTCAGCACATGCTGCGTACGTTGATACAGGAGGGCTGCCTTGCCATACCCAAGGTCTTCCCATTTCTGGCACGGGTTCTGCGTGAGCGCAAAGAGGGCGGCGATTTCATGTACTCCGGTCGACCAGCCATAGGCAGCACCCCATTCCTGATCTTTAAAGACATCTGCGGGGGAGAGTGACGGCCCGTAGACTTGACTTTCCCCCACAGGCGGACACATGCAATGGAAGTGCGGGGGGACATCCCCTTCAAGGGCTCCTCCCCCAAGACCACCACACTTGATCTGAAATACTGAGGGTAATGGTGGGAAGTTATGACCAATCCAGTACTCATTGAGTTGCGCAATCGTCCACAGGACAGTGACCCATAGTATTTCACCCTGCTGACGCTGGTAGATGGCTTCAAACACTTGTGGCGCTATGCCTTCCAAGGGCATAAACGAGCCTTGGAGTTGACAGAGCAAGTCGTTGTTGGCTTGAAGAAACTGCTCTTTTTCTCCCGGGACAAGACACTTGGGGTGAGCCAAAGCAGCTTGCAGTTGCTCATACGGACATGCTTCAATGTCCTTGTGGATTGCAACAACCCCTCGTAGTTTGGCGACTTGACTCCAGGGCACAAAGAGGGGAGGAGACAGCCGTTGCGGACAGGGAGTGCATGGACTAGGGTCAGGTGCCTGACTACCCTGCGTCGAGTCTCTTTCGATTGCTTTAGTGAGTCGATCTGCTCTTCTGGCAGAAGTGTCAGACGAGGGCGTGGAGACTGACTCCACGTCTGCATCACCATCCTCTGCCGGAAGACAGCTAAGGCTGTCCACCTGCAGTTGTGCTGGAAAGAGTTCAGTCGCTCGCGGACGAATTGCCCGCCACTTGAGTAGCAGGCAGAAGCGCAAAGCACTGTTCCCAGCTACTCCGGAGAAGTAGCCTGTAAATTTACACCCACCTACTGGTTTCCAAGTCTCAATGACCCATGCTGGGGGCAGATTGGGCATGCCGAGTATAGCGATCGGTAGCGTTTCCCAACCCTGCTGCTCCAATTCTCGTAAAGCATCCTGCGCTCCAACTTTGGCCTTGCCAAAGGCATGAAATATGGCAGGTCGCATTCGGTTGCGCGGCAGCGCACTGGCTTGGAAGAGGTGTTCACCTGGCAACGACGCGACTGTGCATGGCCCTGTAAGCATTGGGAGCACTGACAGTATTCCCTGTTCGAAGGTAGCACGAGCCCAGCTGGTGACCCACGGAGTTCGCGCTCTTCCTTCTGGGGTGAGAGCGTTTGGATGGGATTGCCGTGGCCACTTGATTGTACCGCCAGGACCAAGTTCATCCGGGCTGGTGACGGGGCTAGGCCAAAAGTGCTTGCACATGTATAGCCCATACAAGGACCAGACCATACATAGGTCGAGGGCGGTTTGCATTGCTTTCCCAACAAAAGGGGTAAACATAGTGCCGCTTATGGCTGCGTCGCTCGGATTGACAGGTGGTCTGGCTCTATGGAGGTTCTTCGCCAGGGTCGAAGCAGTCGTGTCATACTCCAGCGGACTGCGCTTGCTGCGATTGCCTACCGAAATGACCAGACCTGCATTATGTAAAGAGTAGCATGCCAGTACCTGCACAGGAGCTAGACTCTGAACGCACACACCCTATGAGGTCAACCCACTGGTGCTGCTGATGCGCCAGCTGCAGTAGATCTTGCACTTCGAAAAGCGTGACTGGTACACAGTCATTGTCAATGAGTGCGAAGTGCTGTGCAGGATACAGGAAACGCGCTGCCTCTAGGACAAAGACTCCTGCCCAGTAGTATGGAACCTTGTGAAGGCCAGTAGTGGCGTCTGCACAGACCCAAAGTATGTCAGTTGCCTCTTCTTGGGGACCCACTAGGCACCTACGTGAGGCCCACCATGCTGCAAATGCCGGCCAATGCGGGACATCTGTCGGCATTCGATTGTCCACTATTAGGTAGATCATTTGATTGCTCATGATCAGGTCTCGGTGCAACATGAGTGTCTGAATAATGGCAGTAGTATCAGGCAGGTCTCCCTCTGTTTCAAGAGTGGCATACCCGTCGTCCTTTTTGGATGGCTGCGCACGGACATCAGACAACACGAGCGTAGGGCGAGCGGAATCAAGGCCGAAAGGACTGCAGAGGGTATCTTGCATAGCCATCGCCGCATAAGCATCCTCCTGGGACTGCGTCACACTAGCCTCCGTACCCCGGGCAAAGTTGGCCTGGTCATCTGCTGTGAGCCACTCCGCATGGTCACGTGTGAATGCAAAGGGCACATGGACTCTATCTTCCGCACTATCAGTTAGGTCCAGTGAATTACTGTCCTCCATCCATGGGTCATGTGACATTGGAGTTGCTCTGCTCGAAAATACGAGTGCAGCCCCCGCCAGCTAAGGTTGGCAGTTGCACTGACCGGCGCGAGCAAACGAAAAGGCAACGAGGGTGATGTCAGCTAAGGCTGACCTCACTCCTGCATGCAGGGCGCTACGACCTGCTGTGAGCCAAACGTTACGGCAAAGTGCATCTGCAGGAAAGCAACTGCATCTAGCTTTTAGCAGGGGACCCCCTTCCAAAAGATACGGTAAGAAAAAGGGACATCATGTTGCTGCAAAAGCATGTCACCAGGACCCTGTCACTACTGGTCGTGATCATCTGCATGCGGGTGCAAAAGGGAGAGTAACCAGGCAACGTACACTAGGCCACACAGCTGGGAGTGCAGGTCTGCCAGGGGAGTGAGGAGGGCACCCTGCACATCTTGAGGCATATAGTCTACTGTTTGTTCAATTTCCTGTACCAAAGCATGCAGACCTTGCACTCTTGCGTGTAGGGCCGATTCGATCTGGTGGTGCGTGCGTTCTGTATGACGCTGAGGGGGCGCTTGTTCCGTAGGCTGCGTGTCTACTCGAAGGACCTGCTGTTGTTGCCTGTCAGTAGTAGTCCAGAAACCCACGCGCCGAGGGAGTGAGCCTGAAAAGGGGCGTGTCTGCAGGAAAATGTCGAGAGGGTCTGTGTTCTCTGTGAAGATCCTAACGCTCACCGATTCAGCCAACACAGTGAGGAGGTGGCTTTCGTGGTGCTGTATGTGCAAAATCATCCTGCGGAGCCGAGTTCGCTTTGTGCCATACGTTGTGGCCCCCCTAGTGTTGATTGCAATACAGCCCTGATGATAGAGCGGGATGATGGCACCTTCCACAGTTGCCCGAAGCTTTAGCAGGGCTGGCGGAAACTCAAACCCTTCCGTCCATTCTGGGAAAGGGGTATTTGCGTTTTCTTTGACTGCGTCCACTGGAAAAAAATGCAGTAAATAGCAC
>CAXIVM010002553.1:62866-109561 GCA_964035705.1 Porites rus | reverse complement strand
CATTCTGCGCCTGTCGGAAGTCGAGCGGGCTGTCCGGGCTGGTGGCTGCATATCCTAGACCAATAAGAAGTCCTTCCGGGAGATCCAGATCCACTCTGGAGAGGTCGTTGTAGGTGGACTGTAGCTGACAGGCGAACGAAGACTTGGCTTTGACCTTCTCCGGGCGAAACCAGTTACTCCCCAATGGCCTGTGGCCCACAGCATTAGCCGTTTCTTCTAGATCATTAAGGCCAAAGCCTCGACCGTGCCGGAGGAGCATGTGAAAGACACCTGGTATCTCATGTGGCATGTACCAGGTAGTGGGGGCTCGTAGCCCAATGGGAGCTTTGAGTAAGAGCGTGCGATGGGCTCTCTGTCCATCGGCTACTCCACCAGGCTCTGTTTGGGATCACCAAGTAGTAATCGAAAGAAGGGTTGTCGGGGGACTGTCGCGCGAAGGCAGATTTGAGGTCCATATCCTGCTGTGCCTCTTCACTAATGAGCAGGTCCACATTCTCCATATGGGTGTTGAGTGTGGAGTGAGTCTGTCCTTTTTGGTCCCAGACAAGCCCAGTAGTGGCAATAACAACATGGCAGCCAGGGATATATGAAGCCGCGTCGCTTGCACGCTGGTCCGAGGCAGTGCATGCTGTGTTAGTTTCTGCCTCTTCTCTGCTAACTGGCCGAATGAATATCTCTGGTGGTCTGGCTCCAGGTCAAAGCAGTTAGCAACTTGGTGATTGCCCTACCAGCTGGATTCTCTTTATGCAGTCGTGGAGTGGTAAGAGCCAGCCAGGCGAGGAGGAAGGTCAGGGATCGAGTTTTGCCCGCACCAAAGACACCTGCTACTGCCAGGGTAGATCTGCCAGATCGGAGGGCCAGCGCCAGGCCGGAGGCCATCGAAACGATGTGACCATTATCTTGCCGGGCGGCTGTGCCTAGGGCAACAGCAAAACTAGCCGCTTGAGGACAGTGCTGTAACGTACTGCCTGTGGTCAGCAGCTGGAAGAGGGCATGCAAGCTCTGCAATAGGACTACTGTGCATTCAAGTTGATACGGAATGGGCACTTGGCCGGGGATACCCAGCACAGTGGGTTTGTGTTCTGCTGCTAGGCTGGCCATTTGCAGCAGGTGGTCAGCAGTGACAGTGTCTCCTGCTTCCGCAATGGCCAACACCCGGAACTTATTCGCTCTAGATTCTAGCACACGTAGGCTAGGTGGGAAGGCCCATGGTGCTGGGCACGCTAGTCCGGTTTCGGTTGGCGTGGGCAGCGGCACAAAATCTTCCGGGAACGGTACTAAGGCAACGTCCCAGTGCCGAGGGCTGCTCAATCGACGGAGCTTCTCACTTGGCGATTCCTCCCCTTTTCGTTTCCGAGAGGGAGACACAAAGGCAAGCAGGAGTGCTAAGACTGAATAGCACGTGCCATGCTCCTCCAGAACAAGCCGATAGGCCTTCCCAGCCTGCGAGCCCATATGGACCGTACTTGAGGGGCTGCTCGCTAGTTGGTCAAAATTACAGCTCTGGAAGTGCGCTGGGCAGAAGATAGCCGTTTGTGACCACGAAGGAAAGGCTATGCGATATTCATGCATACCCTGCAACCCGGTAGCTGTTGGTGTGATATCCACGAAAAGGCCAAACTTTCGAACAATGGGACTACTCCACAGTTCTTGTCTTGTGGTGCTTCTTCGACAAAGGTAAGCTGCGGGAGAAATAGGGCTAGAATGACAAACACTTCTCGGAACGGGATCGGTGCCAAGAGGTCTCGAGCCATCTCCGTCAGCCATTGGCGCACGCACTTGGATTGCCTTTGCCGACCCGAAAGTTTTTAGCAGGAGTGCCTGCGCTTCTTCCATGGAGTCAATTTGCTGCCCTGCCACGCAGCTTTGCAACAGCATGAGCAATTCTTGGTCGGGTCGGTGGAGGTTGGACACAACAAGCTGATAGCTCCTTCCCAATCATCGCTTGTCATTACCGTTTCAAAGCGAATCCAGGAGGCCAAACGCATAGGGGCAGCGATTCGATCACGGCGAGGAACAACATCAGGGTGTGTGAGCTTCAGAGTAGTGAGACTGACTTTGCCTGTAGGGAGCTGGCACTGTAGCCAGTGCCAGTAACAGTGTTTGTGCTTGCCCATCCACCTTGCGGAGTCTTCTACATACGTGATGTGCAGGGATCGTTGCAACATGTCAAGCTCGTTATCTGTCGGCTTCCAGTCACACAAGCAATCTTCAGCAGCATGGACAAGATAGTAATTGCGCCTGTCAGGCTCTGCAGTGGCAACGAGTGCCGCTAATACACTCTTCGGCATGCAATGGCGCCGAGGCGTGCTGTGATCTGATTGGCTGGCCAGAGGCAACGAATTGCTAAGGCAATCACTGCTCCAGTGTAGCTGCCTGCACTAACGTAAAGTGGGTGGGATCTTCCTGCTCAGCCGGCCGAAGACACCCAAGCACTGGCAAGTAGGCAATAAGTCGTAGCGGCTGTAACGAAAGTAGCTTCCACCAAAGACCACTGAGAAAGGCCTGATGTGGCAGCCGTCGGTGAGCTGGGAGTAGCCTCGCTGCTTTCAGCACATGCTGCGTACGTTGATACAGGAGGGCTGCCTTGCCATACCCAAGGTCTTCCCATTTCTGGCACGGGTTCTGCGTGAGCGCAAAGAGGGTGGCGACTTCATGTACTCCGGTCGACCAGCCGTTCCGGACAGGGAGTGCATGGACTAGGGTCAGGTGCCTGACTACCCTGCGTTGAGTCTCTTTCGATTGCTTTAGTGAGTCGATCTGCTCTTCTGGCAGAAGTGTCAGACGAGGGCGTGGAGACTGACTCCACGTCTGCATCACCATCCTCTGCCGGAAGACAGCTAAGGCTGTCCACCTGCAGTTGCGCTGGAAAGAGTTCAGTCGCTCGCGGACGAATCGCCCGCCACTTGAGTAGCAGGCAGAAGCGCAAAGCACTGTTCCCAGCTACTCCGGAGAAGTAGCCTGTAAATTTACACCCGCCTACTGGTTTCAAGTCTCAATGACCCATGCTGGGGGCAGATTGGGCACGCCGAGTATAGCGATCGGTAGCGTTTCCCAACCCTGCTGCTCCAATTCACGTAAAGCATCCTGCGCTCCAACTTTGGCCTTGCCAAAGGCATGAAATATGGCAGGTCGCATTCGGTTGCGCGGCAGCGCACTGGCTTCGAAGAGGTGTTCACCTGGCAACGACGCGACTGTGCATGGCCCTGTAAGCATTGGGAGCACTGACAGTATTCCCTGTTCGAAGGTAGCGCGAGCCCAGTTGGTGACCCACGGAGTTCGCGCTCTTCCTTCTGGGGTGAGAGCGTTTGGATGGGATTGCCGTGGCCACTTGATTGTACCGCCAGGACCAAGTTCATCCGGGCTGGTGACGGGGCTAGGCCAAAAGTGCTTGCACATGTATAGTCCATACAAGGACCAGACCATACATAGGTCGAGGGCGGTTTGCATTGCTATCCCAACAAAAGGGGTAAACATAGTGCCACTGATGGCTGTGTCGCTCGGATTGACAGGTGGTCCGGCTCTAGACACTAAGGCAAGGCGGCCTGCCTGGAGGTTCTTCGCCAGGGTCGAAGCAGTCGTGTCATACTCCAGCGGACTGTGCTTGCTGCGATTGCCTACCGAAATGACCAGACCTGCATTATATTCCAAGTGAGCCTCTGTGAAGAGTAGCATGCCAGTACCTGCACAGGAGCTAGACTCTGAACGCACACACCCTATGAGGTCAACCCACTGGTGCTGCTGACGCGCCAGCTGCAGTAGGTCTTGCACTTCTGAAAAGCGTGACTGGTACGCAGTCATTGGTCATGAGTGCGAAGTGCTGTGCAGGATACAGGAAACGCGCTGCCTCTAGGACAAAGACTCCTGCCCAGTAGTATGGAACCTTGTGAAGGCCAGTAGTAGCATCTGCACAGACCCAAAGTATGTCAGTTGCCTCTTCTTGGGGACCCACTAGGCACCTACGTGAGGCCCACCATGCTGCAAATGCCGGCCAATGCGGGACATCTGTCGGCATTCGATTGTCCACTATTAGGTAGATCATTTGATTGCTCATGATCAGGTCTCGGTGCAACATGAGTGTCTGAATAATGGCAGTAGTATCAGGCAGGTCTCCCTCTGTTTCAAGAGTGGCATACCCGTCGTCCTTTTTGGGATGGCTGCGCACGGACATCAGACAACACGAGCGTAGGGCGAGCGGAATCAAGGCCGAAAGGACTGCAGAGGGTATCTTGCATAGCCATCGCCGCATAAGCATCCTCCTGGGACTGCGTCACACTAGCCTCCGTACCCCGGGCAAAGTTGGCCTGGTCATCTGCTGTGAGCCACTCCGCATGGTCACGTGTGAATGCAAAGGGCACATGGACTCTATCTTCCGCACTATCAGTTAGGTCCAGTGAGTTACTGTCCTCCATCCATGGGTCATGTGACATTGGAGTTGCTCTGCTCGAAAATACGAGTGCAGCCCCCGCCAGCTAAGGTTGGCAGTTGCACTGACCGGCGCGAGCAAACGAAAAGGCAATAAGGGTGATGTCAGCTAAGGCTGACCTCACTCCTACATGCAGGGCGCTACGACCTGCTGTGAGCCAAACGTTACGGCAAAGTGCATCTGCAGGAAAGCAACTGCATCTAGCTTTTAGCAGGGGACCCCCTTCCCAAAAGAACGGTAAGAAAAAGGGGACACCATGTTACTGCAAGAGCATGTCACCAGGACCCTGTCACTACTGGTCGTGATCATTTGCATGCGGGTGCAAAAGGGAGAGTAACCAGGCAACGTACACTAGGCCACACAGCTGGGAGTGCAGGTCTGCCAGGGGAGTGAGGAGGGCACACTGCACATCTTGAGGCATATAGTCTACTGTTTGTTCAATTCCCTGTACCAAAGCATGCAGACCTTGCACTCTTGCGTGTAGGGCCGATTCGATCTGGTGGTGCGTGCGTTCTGTTTGACGCTGAGGGGGCGCTTGTTCCGTAGGCTGCGTGTCTACTCGAAGGCCCTCTTTTTGTTGCTCCCTATCAGTAGTAGTCCAGAAACCCACGCGCCGAGGGGGTGAGCCTGAAAAGGGGCGTGTCTGCAGGAAAATGTCGAGAGGGTCTGTGTTCTCTGTGAGGACCCTAACGCTCACTGATTCAGCCAACACAGTGAGGAGGTGGCTTTCGTGGTGCTGTATGTGCAAAATCACCCTGCGGAGCCGAGTTCGCTTTGTGCCATACGTTGTGGCCCCCTAGTGTTGATTGCAATACAGCCCTGATGATAGAGCGGGATGATGGCACCTTCCACAGTTGCCCGAAGCTTTAGCAGGGCTGGCGGAAACTCGAACCCTTCCGTCCATTCTGGGAAAGGGGTATTTGCGTTTTCTTTGACTGCATCCACTGGAAAAAATGCAGTAAATAGCACTGCGCCCTTCGCCCCCGATAAATGAAATGTACAATGAGGTCCAGAACCCCATACCGAATATCCCCATGGTGGAGCTCAAAGCGTACAAAATCTGTGACATCGACATACGTGCCATCATCGGCCAGAAACAAAGGTTCTGGATGTGTCTGCGTGGCTATTTCGATGTGCAGTTTGGCTTCCCGATAGTGTGCGTAAGCGCAAACCCGGCTGTTTCTACGCAAAGGAAGGCCGGCTGGCAATCTGTTTCTATCGCTCTGAGCCAAAGGTCTGCAGAGACAAAAAGAGACATTTGGTAGGGGGCCCTTGTCAACATGGGAAGAGGGGCAATGGGTCTCTCTATTGGTTCACTGGACAGGGCACTTCTTCGGGTGTGCAAAGGCACGCGGCGGTGGTAGATGCTCAAGCGTTCCGTCCTCCGCAACACGATATTGAATATGCCCGTGTGAGATGCACTGCTGTGCAGGGAGTCTGTTGGATTCGGTCGGGTCATTGTTTGTGGCCTTTTCGGATTGCATGCCTTATGACCACCCAGTGTTCTTTGAAACTCATCGGTTTTGATTCCACACGAGTTGTTTTAAAAAAACAATCACTTGTTGCGTCTCTTGGCTCCGATAAACTGCTTGTTGGCAACGCAGTTGACCACATAGAAGAATCAGGCACCAAAAATCATCCTCGCGATGCTGTATTTGTTTGTTTTCAAATGCGCGTGGTATATTTCCTTTCAAAAAAAAGAAAATAAACAAGTCGCACCTCAAAATAAACCTTTAACATGTCTTCTTGTTCAGAAATTCAAAAACAAAGCAGTGTAAGACTTCATTTTGAGAAGCTTTGCAACTGCAACGATGTTTTGTGCAGCGGCGGCAGCCATGGCATTGCTGTTTCTTTCCACTATGCACGGGCGAGCTGCTTTTCAAGCTCAGAATTCTAGCGGAGAGTTTTCCGTTCACCGAAGAGTATACCCCGAAAGGAAATGGGTGCGAGAGTTGGCTCAGGCCCATGGTTTATTGCACCTGTTCAATGAACAAAGATCAGGAGAAGATGCCGCGGCGAAAGCTGCAGGTCGATCTGTGATTCCTGCGGGCACTGCCGCTATTGTGGCTTTGGCTCATGTGGTGCCAGGGCAATTGGCTAATGGTGTCTTGACGCAGTGGAGTGCTGAGGAGCTGTTCCTGCGAGATTTTTTTCACCAAGGCCAAGAATCCTTGCACTCTTTTTGCTCTTTGCGAATACGGAGCATCGTAGCCTTTGATCCAGTGTTAGAATCTCATTGTCCAGTGCGGTTTACATCAGATTTGTGGCAACCAGATACTTTTTCCTGGGAGCAGCTTGTGCGGCTCTGCGGCTTGAACCGCCAAGATTTGGAGCGCAAGCTGCATGTCTCCGCAGAGGTCTTTGATTCATTTCTGGCGCAGCCCATCTGCTTGCGGGTTCCATTGTTGCCGCTTGACCTGGCAATGAAACATGCTTGGAGCTGTTTAATGTTGAAAGGAGCAGAATTTTGCAAGAAAGGGCCATTTTTGGAAGCAATCCAACTCTTCCAACAAAAATTGGAAGGGTTTCCTCCACAAAGATGGGCCAGCCAAGCTTTGCATATGAAGTCAGCCCAGCGGCTGCCCAGCGCATTTCCGTTGGGCGTGCAAGAATTCCGTTTTCAAGCCCCTGACGCACAGAAATTGGCGTATTTTTTGCGCCAACACTGTGGTGTGATTTTGGGCAGTATCAGCGACCAGGAGCAGAAGGCAGAATGCCAGCTTCAGCTAGAGGAGTTTGTTCTCCGGTTGGATAACATGTCGGAGATTTGCCATGGTCCTCAGAGAACAAAGAGGAGCCACGAAGTTTTGCTGAACGCCTTGTGCGCCTCCATGTATTTGAGAGACAGAAGCAAACTTGCGGAGACATTTCGCTTAACCTTGGGCTGCATGCCAGGTGTGGCTGAGGGGCTTGGTGTGGACCAGTTGCCAAAGTTGCCTTCCGCATCTCAAATTAGCGAATCTCAATTTCAAATTGACGCGGCGTTTTGCTGCTTTTGGAAAGATAGATTTCAGGAGCTAGCCAAAGACTGTGTTATTTACATGTGGGCAGATTCCTCACCGCAAGGAGGCACTGATTGGTTGCTCAGCATGATGCGTGTCATTAGTGGGAAGCATCTACAGGCATGCGTGGAAGCGGCAGATCTGCTGCAAAGAACTGTGCAGGACCTCTGCGCTGAAACTTTGAGGGTGGCTTCGCAAGAAGATGACCAACCAGGGGGAGGAGACACTTTGATGCTGCAAGATATCATTCAAGAGAGACACGAAGCAGGCTTGCTCCTGCAGCAGCACATAGTGACCCACAGGCAGATTCCCATGGCTCAAGGGAGTGGGTCTGGCGCCACCACTCTGGTGCAAAAGCTGGTGTGCATGTGCAGGAAATTTGTGGCTGAAACCCATAGCCACACATTAACCAAGGAAGTTATGCGGAGTGTGCACGCTTTCTGCACTGATCTGGGGACAGAAGTTGGTTTCTCTGAACAACTCGAAGGCTATAGGCTTGCGGATTCCCTCCCCGCTTGGATGCAAGAATTTGCGCTAGAAAGTGATCAGGGGACTTTTTTGTCCCTTGAAGAGGAGGAGGAGGACGCATTTTTATTCCCGAACGCGTTGCCATCGCCTGGCATGTTACACATTTCTCACAACATGCTTTCAGACATCCACAAATCATTGAAGAAATTTTCTGACTGGCTCCCAGGGTTCAAAGCCTTAGCAGCCTTGTTTCACCACAAGCATTTGCGCAAAAGATATTTAGCCTCTTGTGTGCTCAATACACCATGGGCGTGGATGTCGGGGCTATTGCGGCATGGTGTTCCCAAGCCAGCCCTTTGGCGTTGGGGGACAGTGCAAAAGCTTTTGCCAGCCCTATTGTTGAGGAAACGGTTGCTGCAGCTCACTTGGGACGCGTCCAAATTTGGTCAGGAGGACCATGCAGCGGCCGCAGATGGTGCTGCTGAGGATGAGGATTTCAGCATTGACATTGTGTCGAGGAGTGTAAAATCGGAAGCCTTTTGGCTGTACACTTGCACATTGTCTAAGCTGAACGAATTTCCAGCAGCCCTAGATGCTTGGGCTGAAGGATGTTCATGCCATCCATGGCTCATCCAGAACCAGAGAGATTGGTTGCCATGGGCGGATGTCCCGCACAGTGCTCCAGATTCAGATGTCCAGGTCTGCGACATTCTGGAAGGCGCCAGAAAGATTTTGGGCTACAAATCTGGAGAAGGTGATGGCAAACACTTTGGTCCATGCCCACTGGCAGGGCAAAGGGCAGTCCACTTGGCAAGCGGTGAAATTTGGCGCCGCATAGATGCCTGGAGCGAAACATTTCTCCAAGAAATACTCGAAGGCAATTCGTGCCAAGACCCAGCAGAGATACAAAGTGCCTTGGAGGACTTTTCCAGCGGTAAAGCGCAGATGGTGGAATATTTACAACAAAAACTTCAATGTTGGGAGTCCCTGCCTTGGTGTCTTGCTGCGCTCAACACAGGCGGTCCAGCCGCAAGAAAGATAGCCAGCGATTGTTTAGCCAAGTATGATGCACAGCTTGCAGCTGGCGCTTCGGATGTTTTACACCACAGGTTGACTTCCAAGTTTTTCAAACCCGATTCAGCAGGCAGGCAAGAGTTACTTGATTTTGCCAACGGTGCGGATTTAGCCACCTTGCCCATGCTGTCTTCATTTGTGTGGAAGCTCCGCTTTGTGCCTACAGTGGAACGTGTTCAAGAAAGAGACCATTCCACAACAAAGCAATTGATTTCTCACAGGGGACGCGTCACTGCTCCATACATCAGTTGTCGGCTTCGGTTTGAAGAAATCCGCGCGACTTTGGATTTGCCTGCAGAGTTGGCGAAGTTTGTGGCTGCTTTTGAACAGGTGGCCAACGTTGACAGCTTGGCAAAGAGGTTTGGTATTTGGCATCATCCTCTGTACATGGAAGCAGTGCAGCAAAAATACCAGAAGCGGCTTAAAATGTCAATAGCTGCAGCCATCCTTTACGCGGAAGACCCGCAAACACAATATGCCCAAATGACTGTCAGCCAGAAAAAAAGGAATGAAAAAAAAGAAGAAAAAGGAGCAGGGAATCCAGAAAGCTTTAAAAAAAATGGAGCCCCAGAGAGCCCAAAGAACCCCAAGATGGAGTGTAGAGACAGTGGAGAAGAACGCGGTTGCAAATCATTTGCAAGAGAGGTTGGTCAAGGGCGCCCTGTACAGTGTGTCCCACAGTTCCTTGCAAATTGGCAGTTTGAAAGAAGCTTTACAAAGACCTATGCCGCGTCCTGTCGAGGAAATTTCCCTACCAGAGGCTTTGCCATTGTCTGTGGACATTGAGCCGCTTGGGTTGCTGGGGGGTGGACAGCAATTGGTGGCCGCTGACAACTCAAATGCGCCAAGGCTAGGATTGGAGGATGTCGTGTTCCTCCGGATTGTGAGCAGCAGGCCAAGCAGGCGAAAAAATGTGGAGTTGCCAGTCGCTGAAAGAAAAAGATTACATGCCAACGATATGTGCGTCACTCTGCACAGGAACACAGTATTTTCCTCCAACCATGATTCTTGCGACCAGCTTGGAGATCGCGTGTGTGTCCATGTGGAGCCCGAAGCAGCCCGAGGGATTTCGCAGGAAATCAATGTTCTTGCTTTGGGTGGGCGCAGTTTGGAAGCATTGGACATCGAAGCAATGAAGAAAACGCTGCGGACTTGGAGCGCTCGCCCCCAACTTGTTTTTGGTTTGAAAGGCCATCAGCTATCGCCAGAAGCATCGCAACTGCTCGGAGACATGGTGTTGCAGCGGGCTTTTCCGCAGTGTTCCGAAGAACGGTGCTTCCATGTCAACACGGCTGATGCTGCGCTTTGTGAAGGGTTGCAAGAACTGCGTAGTCTGGGTATGGTCAACCCAAGCAGACAGGACAGCAGCAGCATGGTCAACCCAAGCAGACAGGACAGCAGCAGCCATTCTTGGTTTTTGACACCCTGTGCCATGTCAGCCTTAGTGCACATGAGGGAAGTGCACAAACCATGCAAAATATTCAAGCCTGCGGAAGAGCTAGCTGCACTGCCTTTGGAGGATCTGAGCAGTTGCACAGGATGGGAGCTGTTGCAAATCTTGTGGCACCAAGGCTGGTCCTTGCGACATGGGCCCCAAAAAGTTTCCTTGAGGCGCTCCTTGCCTCCAGTGACACGGCGCTTTTGCTGGAAAACCTTTTATTGGTCATCTCCGAACATTACTGGGAAACAAGCTGTGGCATACATGCGTGCCTTGTGCAGCTCGGAACATCTCTTTGATTGTGGCTTTGTTCAGGCCATACATCATGGCCAACCAGAAAAATACTATTTGGGCGTTCTTGACCAAAGCCACAACGGCCAAGTCTATGCGGATCCTTTGCCGCTTGAAAACCAGATGACTGAGCAACCTCTGGCGCTCCAGGATGTTCCTCTGGAGGTGGATTTGAAGAACGGGTTCTTTTGACCCACCAACAAAGCTTCCCCCCCAACCTTGTCGATGATCCTTTGGATTCTTTTTGCAACAGGCTGGGCCAGCCCTGCGAAGCAATATTCTGGGTGGGTCAGATGAGTCAGATGTAGAGTCCACTGGTAGCCTTTTTTTTCTGGAGACGAAGAGGAGGCGAGCGGCGCTGATTTCCCAGATATGCTGCGTCTGTATCCTACACTCCAACCATTCCCCCTGATGATGTGGAAAGGGAAATGCCACCAATCCGAAAACGAAGTTGAAGCTAGCTGTCAGGAAGATGGTCCACTGTCTGTTCCCCACGAAGGTTTACCCCGATCTCCGCTTGGAGAGGCAAGGCGTAGACCCCAGTGGCAGCGATCCCAGTTTTGCTGCAGTGGCTGTGCCAGAGGAAAAAGCAGAAGCTGACCGGAAAACCAGAACTATGGGAGACAAAAATCCAGATTCCTTTGCTTGGGGACCTTTCAGGTTTACGTTCACTTCTCCAGAGAAACGGCCACCTCACGGCCAATGGCAGGCCTTCTGTCCATACCATAGGCTCAATGCAAAGACTGGGTGCACTCGCGCCATGGTAGCGGGAGGCACCGCTGAGAGCAAGGAGGCAGCGAAAAGAATGCTGCAGACATGGTGCATCCTTGCGCCCACTTACGACAGAAAACGACACCACACCTCTGCCTATGTAAAGAAAGCGGACGTGCTGCCGCCCGAGTTATTAGAGCAAAAATTGCAGTCATTGGTTGACCCAACAGGCAAAGTGAAAACGGAGAAGAGGTTGGACGCAGAAGCCACGCCTGAGCCGCATGCCAGCGCAGCAGGCAAAGCAAAAGCAAAACCGAAGCCAAAGGCGAAGCAAGCCAAGGTCAAGGCGAAAGGTAAAGCTTCCAGTAAAAAATCAAGCCCCCCCGAAAAACATAATGGAAAGAGAAAGCGAAATGAGTCTCTGAGTGCCGCGAAGAGAGTGAGAGTGAAGAAAGCAGCGGCACCATGCCTGTGGGAGAGCCTTTGCCTAGTATCAGTTCTTTCAGAGCTCCGATTTGCAAAGCAACTCCAGCTCCTCCAGCAGTGATTCCAAGTAGAACAAATAATGAATTTACATGGTTGTTGAGGCATTGACCAATTTCTCATTGCGAATGACTTGTTTAATCTTTGTTATGAAGAGCGCGCAATTTTTTGTTTGTGTTCCAACTTGTTTTGCTTGACCTACAGTTTCTTTTTGGAAAGCCCGTCTCACGT
Organism: Porites rus; assembly: GCA_964035705.1. NCBI lineage: Eukaryota > Metazoa > Cnidaria > Anthozoa > Scleractinia > Poritidae > Porites > Porites rus. The sequence goes on along the minus strand of CAXIVM010002553.1, from coordinate 97,437 downwards.
GACATTTCGAAAAGGTGTCGTGTGATCATGTGTGTCTAGCTCAAAAAGGCACAGCTCCAACACTGAAGCTGACAGCGCAACCTACTACTGTTTTAGGCAACCAGGTGTATGTGTCAGTCACAAGTGGACAAGAGAACCTCATGCTGCATGTTGTTGCACATGTTGCCAGTTGCAGGAAGGTCGGCCGCTTGTCTGACTTGTCTAAACCAAATTCTGGCACTGTTGCTACCATTTGTTTCGGAGCAGTGACTTGAACTTTGTCGCATTGATGCAGCGGTGGCCCAACCAGCCGGAGTTCAAACAACAAAGGCAGGCGTCCAGGTTCACATACACAGCAATGATATGAGGTACGGTATACAGTAAGCTTTGCAATTTTTTGGTTTGCGGCCAGTGAAGGCCATTCCATGTAGGCCGCGCCGCCTGGGAGTGCGCCATGTCATCGTGGTTTCGTCTTCCTGGTATCGGAACTCGTCATGGGATGCTTGGTATGATGGTCGCGCAGGATGGCAAGCGCATGAGCCCCGCCAAACTCCGTGGGGGTGGGGATGGGAAGAAAGCGGGCAAGACCGCCAGTGTTCCGATGCGGATTGGAGACAAGACCGCGCGCGGAACGAAGACTGGTCACTGCGATGTGGAAGAGTTGGAGGTCCGAGGGTGAGCGTGCCAGGTCCTGCAGAGAAGATGCCCGCAGTCCAAGTCCAAGGCGGCGAAGCAGCCGCAGTGAAACCCCCCACAATTCTCAGCGGCGTAATGCTGCAACGCCTGAGAGGCATAGGGAATCAGAGCGAGATCGACCCAGACCTCGCACATACAGCAGGGCACGCAGCTGTGATAGATCCACAACTAGCCCCTCACGCGCAACCTCCCACACGAGAGGTAGAGACCGTGGACATAGCCATAGTAGTGGCCGCAGAGAGAAGGCAACCAGCGGCCCCGTTCCAGGAGACAGGTTACCTCAGTCAGCCCATGGATGAGGAAGCTGGGCAGGAGGACAGCGAAGGAAACAAAGAGGAACGCATTGACAGGCGTGGGAACAGTGGCTGGAACAACAGCGAGCAATGGAATGGCCAATGGCGGCAAAACCAAGGGTGGCGTTGGAAAAGCATGCCTGGCTTTGATGGATGGAAAAATTTGACAGATTGTGGCACTCGCTATGACCGCCGTACACCCCAGGCAAAAGCCAAAAGGAAGCAGAAAGCAGAGCTGAAGCTGAAGGCCAAACAGAACGAAGATGAAAACAAAGAAGAAAAACAAGAAAAAGAGGACGCGGACAGTGGTCTGCCAGGTGAGAATGACAACCCTGCAGCCAGCACTGCAAAGAACCAAAAAAAGAGGCAGCAGCGTGAGACAGTTGAGGCCAGCACACAGACTGTGGAGAGTTATCCTCCCCAGCTGCTAGTGGCCAACGCAACAGCGGAGACTGAGCCATGTGCCAAGTGCAGCCACCCCCATGGGTGCAGCAGAGGGTGAGGGCTCGCCGTCGCCGACTTCTCCAGCGGATTTGCCTGCGCCTTCAAGCCGCAAGGCAGTGGATTCCCAATGTGCTGTAGGCCCAAAACCAAAGCAGAGGGCAGAGACCACACTACGCGTGAAGGATGAAGACTGTGTGGACTACAATGACGATGGGCCAGGGGGCGTGGTTCACTGCGCTGCAACTGAAGCCCCTGAGATCGCAGAGAAAACGGCGCAGCTAGCGGATGACACTGCCTCTGCGGCAGCCGCCCCACTTGAGACAACTGTGGAAAGTACAGCGGGTGAAACCGCAGGAGATGGCGCTTCAACTTTTCCCCAGCGGGTGGCTCCGCGTGAGAAGGGCGAAAAAAAGAAGAAACACAAACGAAAGAAACCATGCAGCCCAGAACGCTTCCAAGATCCTGCAACACCGCAGGAAGACCTTGACTGAACCAGAGGACACCGCGCTGAGGGTGAAAATTGCAGTGCGAGTGGTTCAAGTCCTGCACTGGTTCTTGTTTATATTATTCAGACGATTTCATATTTTTCACATACTAATCTTGGTTGGGCACAAATATTTATATTGGGCCAATGGGATTTGATAAATTCACCACAGTTGTTGGGAGAAACGAGCCGTGTTTGATCTGAGTACGTGTACTTTATGTGCTTTCATGGCATTTTGCAATGGACCCGCCTGGTTTGCTCCAAGTTGTGTTGATTACCTGGTTCTTACTTGACGAGGTTTCTCTCCTGAGGTTCATCTTCCACAGTCTCCCTCAGGATGGCTCGGGCTTGGTTCGGGCACGGTTCGGGCGCGGTTCGGGCAACTTGTGTTTACGAACGTTTTTTTCACTTTTGCTTGTTTTTACCTTGTTTGGACCTTTGGTGGTTCGGGCATGGTTCGGGCGCGGTTCGGGCGTGGTTCGGGGAAGGGCCGTTTTTGCTTGTTTTCCAACTTCTGGCGATGTTCCAAAAGTTGGTACTGTTTGTTTTCCAACTTTTGGCAACGTTCCAGCAGTTGGCACCTTCCTTGCAATTTCTGGCTGTCTCCACTTGCGATTTCCACATGTTTTCCTGTTCATATCAACTTTCCATTCAATTTTTTGTTTTTCTTCATGGATCGTGCGAGGAGAACGAAAATGGAACACACTTTAAGAACCAACCTTTTAAAGCGCTTTGATCGACTGATAGAGATAGAAAGTCAACGCATCCAACAAACAAAAAGCAAACCAATATTCCACACAGTAGATGCTCCTGTGACCCCAGCTTGTTTGCAACCATGTCAAGCCAGCCTCCAAAGAGACAGCGGGTGACCCAGCGGGTGCAGCCGCAGAGAGCGAAGTCCACACACTCCTCGATTGATGCCCTCAGTTCCACCGGTCCCACGACCATGCAGGAGAGCGATAGCTGGCCAGACTTGGTTTTGGAGAGCCTTGAACAGAGCGATTGGTTGGATAGTTTCTCCAGCGTCTTGTCAGATACTGGAGTGCGATTGGGAAGCGATTACAGCGGACTTGGAACCGCAGAGGAGGCATTACGATGCCTCAGTCTTGCTTTGTCCAGGCGCCGCGGATGTTCCATTCGCTTAGATGCGCAGAGAGCATCCGACAAAGAAGTGGATTGCAGAACTGTTTTGCTGCACTCCGCTGCTTCTTTCGGGTTCTCCGCCCCGTTTTGTGTGCAAGGAGACATTGGTGAGCGTTGTGACAAACGCATTTGGAAAGAAATTTCCCAGCAAATCGATGCGCTTCAAAGCTCTGAGGTGAAAAGACAGGCAGTTGACCCAGTCCAATTTGTACGGGAAGCGTTGGATCTCTTCATGACCCAGAAATTGGACAACGTAGAAAGCTACTGCTACCAACATCGTCGGCTGTGTTTGGTTGCTCCTCAAAGGCATCCTTGCACAGAAACGCCAGCCATGGCCATCAATACCGACATAAATTGGCAGAGTGACGCATCCTGTGCCAGATCCACACGCAAATGATGTCAACGCAGTTGGGCCAGGGCGGCCAGCGGCCAGTAGCGCTGCCAGCAGTGGCTCCGCAGTTGGCCAGCCACTCTTGCTTCACTTAGCGGGATTTACCTGCACAGATTGGAGCGGAATGGGTAGCCGGCGCGGATGGTTTGGATCCAGCACGCTACCATTTCTGCAATGGTTGTCAGAACGGTTACAGTTTGGTGAGGATGCGGTCATCGCAGAAAACACATTGCAATTTGACCTGGCCAGTCTTCAGGAGATGGTCGCAAGCCACTTCACAGTAGATGTTTTGCGCGTATCACCAAGCCTGGTTGGGGAGCCTGTAGAAAGGCAAAGGCTGTATATCATTTTTTTGAAAAGAGGCAAGCGCCAATGGAGCCGCCGTTTGGTGTCAGAGTGTGAGAAAGAAAACAAATCATTGCAGGAATATTTCGAGAGCATCTTCGCTCGACGTGTCTCCATGTTGCCGGACGAGAAGTTCAGAGCCCCAGCAGAGGCTGTCCGGTCCGCAATCAAAAAGATGGAGGAAAGCCAGCGGTTACCGCCGACCACCAGTTCTGGCAAACCTTGGTCTTGTTTCCAAGCTTGCACTGCTGCGGTACGAGCAAAGATCGTTGCGCACACACAGGCATTGAAAGATAAAATAGGACCTGAGGCCATGCAGGACCCAGAGGTGCTACGCAATTGGACTTGCAATTTGGCGCAGCACCCAGAGTACATGGGGCCCACCAGCGGAACCATTCCCGCAATGTTGCAGAAGACAGAGCTTTGGCTCTTTGCAAAAAAGCGCCTGGCTCTTCCAAAGGAGCACTTGGAAGTGCAAGGCTTCAATCTCTGGGGGCAAGGCCCTTATGTGAGCCACATGCGAGGCGCATTGGACAAATTGAAAGACGCGCGCCTGAAATCTTTAGCTGGCAATGCCATGCATGTACATGTTCTAGCAACGGTGGTGGGGTTTGTTCTGGCTTGCACAGAGCCAGAGCCAGCGCTGCTGAAGAGCAATTGACAATTGATCCCCAATGTTGAGGGGGTTTAGCGGAGCTTGTCTTCGCAAAGGACAGAAGAGGGAAGGGAGAAAACCAGTGGCAGTTGAATCTCAGCTCTTGGTGCTATGGTTGGGCGTTCCTCCAAAAGGCGCGGCGCGGCTTGCGTTGCAGTTGTTTTTCCTTCTGTTGAGGCTAGATTAGATAAGATGGCGTGTGAGAACTATGCGTACTATCATGGCAGCAGCGTTTGAAGCTTGCAGACTTAGATCATCAGTCATTGTTTTAGTGGGGTTTGCAGCAGAGCCGCTTGTACTTGTACACTTGCAGTGTTGATTCAGTTAACTGTTTCCTTTCAGGAAATCACAGCAGCTAGCTTTGGCATTGGCGTCGCCACCCTTTGTGGAAGAATTGCCAGTGTGTGGAAAAGATCTTCTGGCTCTGCGCTCCGACTCCTGTGTTCTTGGATGACCTCTTGACTTTCTTGCGGTTAGCATTATTCCATGTCAGTTCCGTACATGCCCTTTTCTGGATGACCTCTTGACTTTCTTGTGGTTAGCAAGCTTCCTTTCAGCAAAGGGTTCGCAAGAGTTGTGCATTGCATTGCACACTGTGGCTGTAGTACGAGGAACCATGAAAAGACATGCTGCTAGAAGAAGGGAGAAACTTTCCAGCCCCAGCCCGGCCCCCTCCGCTGCTGCTGAGGTGGCTTCACTTTTGTTTGCAACAATGATGATAGACATTTATTGTATACCAAGCAAGATGCACATGTAGCAATACATTGTATGCAATCATACCATCTTTATGTCAACGCCGTTCTTGTTTGTTTTCCAACTTTTGGCAACATTCCGAAAGTTGGCAGCTTGTTTTCCCAACCTTTTGGTAACACTCCAAAAGTTGGTAGCTTGTTTTTCCAACTTGTGGCAACATTCCGAAAGATGGTAGCTTGTTTTTCCAACTTTTTGGTAACACTCCAAAAGTTGGTAGCTTGTTTTTCCAACTTTTGGCAATGTTCCAAAAGTTGGCACCTTCCTTGCAATTTAAAGCTGTCCGCAATTTACGTCAATTTCTTGCAAGTTTTTTTTAATGTCCAAACTTCAAACTTTGCACAAACACGCATAAATATGGAGGGCGTGGCCGCGTCAGGGTCGGAAGCCATGCCCACACGCTTGGCAAAGTGGGTGAGGTTTTTGGAAGGTGTCAAGGATGAGCGCATTTGCCTCTCCTGCTGGTGCCTTTGCATGGAAGATTATTTCACAGAGTGTCCCAGCTGCATTATATAACCTTGCTGCTGTGCATTTGTTCTGGTGCAGGCTGCTAAGGCGTGATATGTCCCAAAGCACAGGACCATTCAACCCAATCTTGACCAATTAAGGCAAGAGTTGCGCCAAGTAATCATGACCTCGAAAGATTGTCGCTGTGATATCGCGAACGCTTTGCCCCCTTTGAACAACCAGCAAGAGCACACGGTGGAACAGGTCCGCCTGGCCCTGGTGGAACTCAGGGCTGCAGGCGCCCAAGCCTCCAGCTCAGCGGAAAATCCCCAAACACGTGGTTGAGGAATCCGTGCAAAGCCAGCGGCGCAATGCTGCCTGAGAAACATTCAACTATAGAGCGGAGGATAGACAAGCGGCGTCAGAGGCAGATGTGCTGCCAGGCTGCCAACCCAGTTGAAGGCGCTCCATACGACATTGATGGGTTTGTCCTGTGGCTCTGTGAAGCTCACGCGCTTAGGCCGCAGAGGTTTTGAACCCACAGCTGGTTCAGTGCACGCTTAGCGCTGCAGCTCAAGAAAAATGGGGTCTCGTGTCTGGCGGAAACTGTGTAATCAAAGAATACCAGGACCCGGACTAGGACAATGCAGGGCATGGGTCAACGCATATAGTATATACCTGCGTTTGGACCCTGGCTTCGGAGAACTCCAAGTGTTAAAAGCGCTGATCGTTCAGTGATGTTTGCTCGCAGGTTGATTGCATTACTATCTAACAGTGGTGGGATTTGTTCTGGCTTGCACAGAGCCAGAGCCAGCGCTGCTGAAGAGCAATTGATCCCCAATGTTAAGGGCGTTTATCGGAGCTTGTCTTTGCAAAGGACAGAAGAGGGAAACGGGAGAAAACCAGTGGTAGTTGAATCTCAGCTCTTGGTGCTATGGTTGCGCGTTCCTCCAAAGAAAGGCGCAGCGCGGCTTGTGTTGCAGTTGTTTTTCCTTCTGTTGAGGCTAGATTAGATAAGATGGCATGTGAGAATTATGCATACTATTCCTGGCAGCAGCGTTTGAAGCTTGCAGACTTAGACCATCAGTGGGGTTTGCAGCAGAGCCGCTAGTACTTGCACCTTTGCAGTGTTGATTCAGTTGTTGCCATTAAGCCGCTCAGGAAATCACAGCAGCTAGCTTTTGTCAGCGCGCCGCCAGTCCCGCAGCCATGGAAGCCATGGATGCAGAGAGCTTGCACGGTGTGCAGCTGCGTGGTGACCAAGTAGATGGACTTTGTTTAGATGCCGAATGTGAAGAGCGCCTAGATGCGTCGGAGGAAGCGGAAGTGGAAGAAGCCGAAGCAGCCGCAACAGAGACAGAGACAAAGAAGAAAAAAAGCAGGAAACGCCGCAAAAAGAAGAAGCAGGAGGATGAGCTTGCGGCCAGCCAAGCAAATGGAGATGATGAGAATGCAGCCGCTCCGGCCCCGACTGCCACGCAGAAATGCACAGCTTTCTGCGGCAAACGCAAGTTTGCTGTCTGAGTTTAACAAAGACCAGACAAAATGCAAAGATTGCTACAACCACACCAGAGCATTTTGGAGGCACGCAGAGAAGCAGGGTTGCAAGCAAGAAATGTTAACCATGGAGAAAGAAGACCCAGCACTGGCAAAGGATGTCCAAAAGGGCTTCGTGAAAGAGCGCGCTCGAGCTGCGCAGAATGAAGGCAAGATCAACTTCTCCATTCAGACTTTCAAAAAGTCGTTGCAGAGCCGAAGCGGCGATCGTCGCGAGGACGAAAAAGTTATGATGTGGCAGGGCCAATGGTTTGAAGAAGCCAAAAAAGCAGAGCACGGGTTTTTGACGCGCGAAGAAGCTGAACTGAAGTGGGCAGGTTGGATTGCGGATGACACTGTCAGAAAGGACGACAGCGGGCCGCGTGGATATCAAAGAGTGGCGGTACCCACGCGCACTGTGCTCACTGCGTTCGATGAGGTTGCCCACCAGAAAGAACTTTCCCAAGCCGAGCGGTTGTCCCGCAGTGCCAAACCAGAGGTTTTGCGGGCGCGGCCGCTCTGGTCCTTTCTGAGACCGCTGTGGGCGAAGGCGAAGCCATTGGAGGGCTCAATGTAGAGGAAGTGCGAAGGCAAGCTCGGGCAACTGGTGTCGACATGACAGAGATGATGGCGCCCAACCTCAGAGATGCGGCCGACGCTGCTGCCAAGAGAAAAGCCGAGGAAGAAAAGAAAAAGAGCAGGAAGAAAAGAAGGAGAGTGAGGAAGCCTCTGAGAGCAGCGACAAAGAAAGCGCAAGAGATCCCAACGATAAAAACGAAGGGAAGGCTGGGAAGGGGAAGAAGGATAAGAAATGGTTCGACGCCGAAACCAAGTGCAGGAAGGCAGAAAGGACATGGATCTCCAGCGTTGAAGTCTTGGAAGCTTCTGTGAAGAGCCTAGCAGGCGAATGTGCAAACATTTTGCAGGAGTTCAGAGACAATGGTGACTCTGCAGACTTCCAGGAAGAAATGAACATCTTGGACCGACGCCAAAAATGGTTGCAAGCAGTTTTGGATTGCGATGATCGGGTAAGCGCCTTGATCGAGGAACAGACCAAAGAAGAAAAGCAAGCTCTAGAAGATCAGCGGACAACGTCCCAGGACGTGACCGCCTTGAGCAGGATCGGGCCTTGCAGAAATTACCGCGAACTCAAGACCACCAGCGCTCTCAAAAAGCTGGGGGCAGAGTACAGAACTTGCACCAGCAATCAAGCTATCAAGGACGCAAATGAAAACAATGGAGAGCAGAAAAAGGTGGTCTTAACTCTGGTAGCGGCCGTTAAGGCTGCCAAGAGTGATTTGCAAGCAGCAAAGAAGCGGAAAGAAGCCGCCAGGAAGAAGGAGGAGGAAAAGGCTGCCAAGGCAGCCAAGGCGGAAAAAGCCGCAGCAACAGGGAATTCTTCAACAATTGGGAAAAGAAAAGCTGCCCAAGCCAAAGGTGAGCCGCAGCCCGCAGCTGCTGCAGCTTCTAAAAGCACTCAAGCACGCAAGCGGGTGACCACGCAAGGCATCCTCCTCGACAGCGGTTCACAGCTATGGCAAGGTGAAAGATACCAAATTCCTACCTTGTCTGGTGATGTGTCGATGGGGAGCTTCGATGTGGATAAGCCGTTTGTGGTTTCTGGGGTGGCCTTGCCGGAGCATGCCCGCCAATGCCTCCAAAAATTCGCGCAGGTTTTTTCAAACAGCGCCCTGCGTGTGACTGAAGGGCGTGCTCAGACCCCTTTGCCTTCCGGGGTGGCTGCTGTGGAGAAAGCTTTGCATGACAAAAAGCATTTGCCATCTCATTGGCATTTGCAATTTGGAGAAGCGGCAGACCCAAGTGCTGGGCCTGTCCCAAGTTCCTTGGCTTCAGTCCTGAAGGCAAGCACCTTTGGGATTGCAGGCCTATCCATATCCAATGCCCGAACAGAATTGGCAATGTTGCCATGCGTTCGGATCTTCGAACAAGGCAATTTGGTCCTCGCGGTTCACACGCCTCAAGAGTTTGGGACATCGGATCGGATGACGACTGCAATGCATGTCATGAACAGCGGGTCAGAACAAGACCTGGCTAAAATGGGAGAAGAAAAGGAACTCTTCTTGGCCACTGTTGGGCCTGGAGACCTTGTGTACTTTCCAGCAGCGTCAGTGGTGTCTCACAAGGCTCACGCTGCAGATGTTCTGGGGCTTCGCATGCCAGTCTTAGCGCGGGATTTCCGCAGTCGCATGGTCGATCTGTACAAGGTTTGCAGCAAGGCCTTGCCGAATGCAATGAACCAAGCAATCATGGACGCAGTCCAGGAAACCGACAAAACATACATGAGCCTCACGCGCGCGCGCATGCTGGGGGGCTCCGCCCAGGAACCTTTGGTAGAGCTGCTGCCAGTAGTGATGCAGAAAACCCACCTGCAGAGCAGAAAACTCATACTCCTGCGGAGATGCTGGAGGCAGGACATGATGGCGAGGCTTCAGAGCACAACAAAGAGGAAAAACCGCAAGGCACCAGCGGCGTTGACTGCCCGAAGGCAGGCAGCGCCAAAGAAGCCACAGACAAAACAGAGGCAAAAGATTTCCCAGGCATTGCTGAAATAGAGCCAAGCCATGAAAAACCAACGACTGCAGCGGAGAGCCAGGACCAAGAAATGGAAAACGCGGCAAGAGAGAAGCCAGAGCCACCAGCACAGGTTCAGCAGGCCGCTCCAACAGAGCAGCTGGAGAGGCGCTCTTCTGAGAAGGAAGCAAATGAGACCCGTGAGACCCAGGAGGAAGCAAATGCGGTTGCCCCGCTTAACAAAAATGCAGAGCCTGAGCCAACAAAAACAAATGCCGCGCAGGCCGCCAAGGCCAAGGAAGAAAAAGATGCAAAGGAAGCCGCAGCGCAGGCCGCCAAGGCCAAGGACAAGGAAGAAAAAGATGCAAAGGAAGCCGCGGCGCAGGCCGCCAAGGCCGCCAAGGCCAAGGACAAGGAAGAAAAAGATGCAAAGGAAGCCGCGGCACAGGCCGCCAAGGCCGCCAAGGCCAAGGACAAGGAAGAAAAAGACGCAAAGGAAGCCGCGAAACACAAAAGACCTGCTTCGGCAGCTGCAAAAGCTGAAGCGAAAAAGAAACAAAAGCGGTGAGACGCCATGGCATCTTGAAAGCGGTACAGCGCTCGGATGTGCAAACCACTTCTGGAGTAGAATTTTTCCAGACATGAGCTGCCAGCTGCGCAGCACTGTCTCCGCGAGAAAAATGAATTTCGCTGCTGGGTTTGCTGAAGTTGGCAAGGCGACAGGTTTTTGGCATATGGAATGATTTTTCTCCTCCATTTGATGTGCAGCGTTTCTATTTTCATGGTTGGGGTTTGCAGAATTCTATGCACTTAGGGTTTCTTTCCAATTGTTCCATTTTTGTCCTGCCCAAACACATGAGAGATTGAAATCCGCAAAGTTCGTGGGATCTGGATACAGCCTCTAAATTTTTTTGATTCTTTTTTATCAAAAATGACCAGCAACGACAGCTGACCAGCACTGTTCACTCGATGTTGTTATTTTATCGAAATACAGACCCAGATGGTTCAGACTGATTTGATTTCAGTTTTGTGGCTGGACATAGGTCAGTATCACTCAAAAACAAGAACCCTGCGAATCCAACAAGGGAGTCCATTGCTAGCTGCCTGTCGGGGAGGCCAGCCATCTGCCGGTTCTGCAGTTGGCGGCGTCTCCATACCCCCAGGGCTGGCAGGGGGTAAGTCTGTGGCAGCCATGGCTGCTCCCCCCTCAGCCGTGTCAGGGAGTCGTGCGGCATGCGAGAGTACCGCTAGCAGCTTTTCATGGGTAGGGTCAACTGTTGAAGCATGCTTGGGAGGATGCGCAGGCCTCTTTGGTTGGGTACGACCAGTTGTTTTCCGTTTAGGTGAGGCTTCCTCCTTCAGAGGGGGGCTTCTGTGCCCCGTTGTCTGCAGCCCTGCTTTGACTGGAGCCATAGGAGTCGGAGCAGGCTCGTGCCCTACCTGCTGAAAAAGCGGGTGTTGATCTGCAAGTGAGAGGAGGAGAGCATCAAAAAATTCAGCTAGTGGTAGTCGTATGCGCAAGACCACCTCAACTTGCGGGCGCCCATCGGGGCCATGGGTGAGGGAACACTGATGAGGGCCAACAATGAAGGGGAGGGCCATGGGCAAAAGCTGTATACTGGTTGTCCTATCCAGGCTGGGCAAAGGCGTGCAATCACTACTCAACTTCGAGCCTGAACAGCCACAGGCTCTGAGTCTCATGCAATGTTGAGCAAGAGAAACAAAACTACCAGAAGGGTGACATCAGTCTTTAGATCGTTAAGAAAGTAATGAAACCCGTGATGCGAGTGAGCGTACTCGTTACTTGACCAGCCAATAAGGACGGTAGCCAGGTTCGATCTGTTCATAATAGGACACCACTCATATGATAGCACTCTGCGTCTCTTGCAGGGCAGTAAGTATCGTGTCCATTTCGCTAGCTAGCGCCCAGCACGCGTTGGCCCCTGGTTGAACATTGCAGTGCTGACGATGTTTGTGTATATTCTGGAAGGTGCGTTGGATATCGCACGCTAGGGCACGCACTGTGCTAGCACGAGTGATGAGTTCTCGACTAAGCCGTGCGTGCGGCGCGTCGTGACCAGCAATCACTTCCTGATCAGTAAGAGCCTGCAAAGCATATACGCCGAGCTGGGCAGGGGGGCGCACTGTATTGGCTTGGGGCGAGCTCGTGTCTCCACTAATTCTGGCTGAGTGCTCGTGGAGGGGAGTGGGGCGACTTTGTGGCAACAGCCAGGGCGGGATTGGTGGTGTTGGACGGGCTGGGGCAGCAGGTACTGCTGGTAAAGTATACATCTGTGAAAAAGGGAAGGAAGCTAAGGCTTCCCCCGGTTCTGGAGGTCTAGCCTGTCCTCGCCCTACTGCCCATCCATGAGGAGAGAGACATTCTGCTTGCTGGAGGATGCGATAAACCATTGCCCTTTGTGGGGCACACCGCCCATGCAGGAGAACGCCATCATGTGTGATGTGTGGTGAATCTTCAAAGGGAAAAAGAACCTGCCCGCTAGTAAGCACCAGGGAAGATCGGCGTATTTAATACGCAGCTGGCACTGCAACTAATTGCATCTCCGATATACGAGGGCATGTACCATCGTCTAAAGGAGTCCTTGGGAAGCCAGCAACAGCCAGAGAAGTTGCCTCTGAGCTAGCATTACGTTGATCTGGACAAAATGCACTTCTAAGGTCCAGTCCCCCAGACCCAATCTCCATTCTCAAGGCACGTTCAGCTGACACTGTGACCGTTGAGTGAGGATCAGGACTAAGGTCCAGACCCTCTCAAATAGGATGAGATATTGCTATAAGGGACAGTGGCTGTAGGAACAATCCACCCGTGATGGCTGCCTTGTCTTTCGCAGCAGCTTGAGCCCAGGTAGCGGAATCATAAAAGAGACGACGATCCTGGCAAAGTACAAAAACACTAACCGACAAAAATAAACAGTAAACAAGACAAGCGACGAAAGTAAAAACAGACAGGGGAGGAGCCGAGTGAGTCCATTCACGACAACTCTGACCCCAGGCCAGAGGTAACCACGCAAATAATAAGGGAAGCAGCGACAGGGGAGTAGCTCAGAAGAAGGGTTCCTTAGTTTTGTTCGCATAAGTCGCGAATTATCGTATGCGTCGCCGCTTGGCATTTTGTACTTTAATTCGTTTCATGAGTCGTTGTTCGAGGGCTTCCTGTTGCTCTGGGTGCGCGCCAGTGAATGTGCGTTTTCTGTGTATGCGCACTACAGCAGGGAGAGGCCGCTGAGAGGAGGCATAGGAATGTGAACCGATGACAGGGGCCGCAGAAGTACATTCTGATAGCAGTTGGGCAAGTTTGGGTTGCAAAGGATCACACCTCATCAGTGGCGGCTCGGCAGGGTCGAAGCCAAAGGTCTGGCAGAGATGAGTATGAAGGGCTGTAAGCGATTCATTCTCCGGTCGAGGGGCAACCCAAAAGCCATCATGCAACCAAATGGCCGAAGCGAAGCCTACCCGAGGTTGCAAGAAGGAATAGGCAGCCCATGTAACCTGCTGTTCAAGGACCTCGAAGTAATGAAAAGGAACCCCTCGTCCTGTCCGCTCTGGACCAGTAGGGCACCATGAGGGAGGATGATGCATGGCATAACGGCTGGCAGCGAACACTTCCCGAGCAAAGCTCACCAGATGATGTGACAGCTCCGTTTGTATACGCTTTTTGAGGTACTCTATTGCCTCCTGCGGAGTGGCACTGTTGATGATAATAAGTGGCCATGTCTTTACCAGGGGGCCAATTTCATCCTCTGCAATGTGTGCCCGAAGAGCTCCTCTGAGATAGTCTCTCACTTGCGCAATTGGCAGTAATGCTAGGTGAACCTCAGCTGTCTTGCATTGCCGTCTCATGAGCTCATAGTGCGCTCCACTAATATCTATCTCCCAATGCGAATTTCCAAAGAGGAGCAGCCGAACCTGCCGCGGCAGCCGCTGCGCTGCATTACCAACTGAGTAGAACCGGCCTCCCAAGGCATCAACTGTGGGCTTGTACCCTACGCTGAGGCAATGAGAGGACGATACTGCCAAGGCAATATAGTCCATTGCCACCCATTTGTAATGCGGGTGCCTCCGGAGTAGTGTGTGCATTTCCTGGGGAGTAGGGGAAGGGCACTCCGTGAGGACGAAGGCAGGGACTGCGATGCATCTCCTTGCTGAATGATGAAACCCAAAGCTTGTGCTAATTGAAACGGCGGAGCGCCACATGATGCCAGGGAACAAGTGGGTTGCGCCCTGCCTCCTTAGCTGCAGCACTGGCCTGACCAGCAAAATAGTCTGCGAGACGATTGCACTCCCTTGGCAGATAGACAAGGCGGAACAGACAAGGCGCTCGGGCAAGCAATTGCTGGCATTGTTCTAAGATGGCGACAACAGCAGGTTTTTTGATTCTTCCTTTGTACTGAAGATAATTAAGGACAGGCAAGATGTCTCCCTGCACCACAACACTGTCAATGGGGATGCCTCTTGACATGCAGGAGACATAGTACTCAAATGCAAGGTTAATGGCAGCTCGACAGGCATGTGCTTCTGCTACGACGTTATCAGAACAAGAAAGCAAGGGGATAGAAAGCCACTGGACAAGAGAGGTGGAGGACGACGTGACATGTAGCAAGCTAACTCCTGCCCCCCCAGTTTGTGTGTGCTTATGTGCAGAGCCGTCGAATTGCACAAGACAACCTTGCCAATCTTGTGGTTCACCGAGCAGGAGAACTGTATTTGCAGACAGATCATCCATGGCTTGCAAACGTAAATGTGTGGCTCCACAGTGGCACGAGAAGGGTACGAGACATGCGGTAGCAGTAGGGAAAGGGAGCTTTCTGTGTTGTGACAGGAGCAACCGGAGACGGTGGTCTTGCTTAGCGAAGGTGGCAATCGTGTCTCCTTTAGCAAAAGACTGAGTCGTTGCAAGCCCCTTTGGAGGGAGCAGTGCAGCTTCAAGTACGACCGTGGGGAATCGCTGCAACCTAATTTTGGTAGAGTCAGTACACGCCGTACTGCTGGATTGTGGTGGAGCACGGAAGTTTCTGAGCAGCGTGCTAGGCAGTGAAAGGTAGATACGCTGCCAGAGGTCAAGCACGTGGTGCGCGACCTTGCGGTTGTGCACACACGAAATGTCCGGCCGGAGTCCGCCACATTCAGTAACTAATCGCCGAAGATGGAAAAGCATGTAGCAAAGTGCTATCCGATGCTGCGGGATGGTGCTTTGCGCCAGTTAATCTCTGGTGCAGGCGCAACCCACAGGGCCAGCCAGGTGAGGTGTACAACCGGACAAAAGGATAACCAATGATCGATAGAGTTGAAGCCACACTGACAGAGTACACAGGGAACATACGAGTCAAGCGCTCGACAGCCTGCAGAGGACAGCAGGCAAGAGAACGCAGGGGGCAGTTGCTTGGGCTCAGGCACGATAATTTGATGGAAGTGCAGAAAGTTCTTACTTTCATCAGAGAGGTTGTTCAAAGTAAGATCCATTGGAGTAGCAGGCAGGAAGCAAGTCGGGCAAAGTGCTCCATGTCCTGGTCCGTATGGAAAACATCGTGTACGGTTGTTACACCATACGCAGGGTTGACTACGACTGAGTTTGCCCCTGAGGGGCAACCAGAAATCAGCATCTTCTCCTAAAGCCCATCGTAAGACAGCATATCGTGGCACTGCCCCTACCTGAGTGGTAGGCAGGTCCGCTAACCAGTCTAAGAAAAGGATAGAGGGCCCCATGGCCCAGCCATTCTTGTATATTCGCGCAGCCAAATGCCTATGAGAGGCTGCAAGCAATTTGTTAATGGCAAGTTGCTTGAAAAGCTGTTTGAAGCCACTCGCCCTTTGCGCAGGCGTGTTGTTTTGCCTTAAGAGGGCTAGGAGCCGCTGTATATCTTCGGCAGGAAGTTGCTGCTGCCAATATTTCCAGCATTGCTGGATTTGTGTGGCATAGGAACCTGCTTGTTCCTCTGCAAAGGACCTATGCCCTTGTCGTAAGTAGCATCCAAAGAGGGAAATCGCCTGCGTAATGGTTGGGTCAAGCAGAGGGCCTAAACGTAGCCATCTGCAGAGACCAACCAGAAGGTGTTGTGGGAACCAATGCCGCTGCAACAAAAAATCTGCCATTGCATGATACAACGGCTTGAGAAGCTTGGGCGAGAAGAAGCGTTGCGTCTGCGAGTAGTAGAAAAGACTCAGAGAAAAGGTATTGAAGTATATAATCTTCATATGAATGCTAAAGGTTGGCCCGATTGGCAGCTGCTAGCCTCGTACGGAATTTAACAAGCTGTTTTGACAGCAAAGTGATGAGAGATGACTGCAGCTGCATTTTGACCATGACCTCATTCGTGAGTTGACACGTCCACCCTGTGTGGATTGTGAGTCCAAGATTAACGGTGGACGGCACAATACACTGGCGGCCTAGTCCTGCTTGGTCCAGACAATACAGCTGCTCAGCTGTGTAACTGACATTTGTGAGCAATTGCGTTTTTGATCGACACTGGCATGGACTAGCTGCCAATCGGCAGAGCATAGGGTGCCCTTCAGTTGCTAGTCTGGGAATGGCCTCTGAGGCCATATGTATGCAGTGGTCACCGTGTCTAAGGACAAAGCGACGTGCATAACCAGGGACTTGTTGTAGCGCTGCACTGCAAGTGGCTTGTCCTGATTCGTGGATGGAGTTACGTGACTCCAAACGTCCTCAACTTTGTGCAGCGTGTTTTCGTCAAGGGCTCTGCTGGAGAAGCCTACTTGCCAGCAGTGATGCGTGTCCATGACAATACCTGCAGACTTCCATTTCCTGATGTTTTGAAAAACCTCTTGAACCCACCTCGAGTCCGTCTGTCGACCAACTATCGTGGTGTCATCAACATACCCAGCAACCACAATGACTCGTGGAATTTGATTGAGTACAACAAATATTGGGTCCATGGCAAGGCAGAAGAAGTACACAGATGTGGATCGTCCCATATCAACACCAGAATGCACGTTTCTTGCTGGTAAGAGTCGTCCTTGTACTTTATGTCTGATTCTTCTACCAAACAGTAGATAACGCGCAAACTGGAGGACCCAAGGGGAGCACTGACGAATACGTAGTATATGAAGGATCCAATGTGCATTAATACGCTCAAAAGCTTTGGAAAGATCAGCAAAGAGGGCAGAAGCAGGCGAGGATCCCTCAAGG
The DNA here is from genome assembly GCA_964035705.1 of Porites rus. Classification (NCBI taxonomy): domain Eukaryota; kingdom Metazoa; phylum Cnidaria; class Anthozoa; order Scleractinia; family Poritidae; genus Porites; species Porites rus. Next base: position 80,574 of record CAXIVM010002553.1, on the reverse strand, counting down.
GCTCCTTGTACTTCCAGCACAGCTCTCTGCGGCTCTCGAAAGGAGTTAAGCAGAGTTTGGGCAGGGTGAAAACTGTGCCGGGTAATTCGAAAAAGAATAGCAGCAGCTGTGCCATCTTGCAGTCTGTCAAGCGTGTCAGGCATACCTAGCGGTCGGAAGAAGTCTGCCGTGGGCCCTTGCTTGGCTTTCGGGATCCATACGCCTACCTGGGTGGGTGATGCCAGTACACCAGCTAAAATGTGATGAAAGTCACCCTTAAGGATTGCAGCAGTCTGTTGCGGGAACATCCGCCAAAGAGCATAAGGTAACCCATCAGGGCCTGGAGCTGAGTCTTTCGTAAGGAGAAGGTGCTCAATATAATCTTGCTCTGTGGGTTCAGGAATTGCAGGGCCACGGCAAGACACACCGTCGGTAAGCCGAAAGCGTGTCGTGCCAATCTCGATCATACTTAACAGGGTGTGTGAACCAAAAGTCACGGGTCGCAAGCATTGCTTCATCATACTCAAGGGCAGTACGGCATTCTTGCCCATTATGCTGTAACAATGGACCATGATAGAAGGTGCCCCTAGGGCACACGGTTTTAAGTCTGTCCCAGAAAATTTTTTGTCTTCTAGGTTCGCTGGATTGGGTCTGTGTTATCTGTGCCTATAGGCAGTTGCACATTCGTCGCAGTTGCAACTTCTGCTGCTTGTAAAGCGGCAGCTATGATGGTAGCTGGAATCAAAAGGCATCCTTGCTGGGTTGGCCATGGTTGTAAAAGATCAGCATCTGCACTTTGCTCATACAACAGGCGTACTTCTTCCAATCGTATGTGCAGGTGTGTTTGTTCTTTGCCCAAAAGCTTGTATAAGCGTTTTAGAGGAGACAATTTTTTGAAGTGACAAGAGTGAGTTCTCCACCAGCTCCAAACTATTGCACGACAATGCTGCGAGAGCACAACGCTAGCAAGCCTAGTTTCCTGCGCTAATGAAATTTTCCGTTTAAGAGCAAGTAGGGAAGCTTGTCTTGTAACTGCCTGTAAACTTTCCGATGCCACAGTTGGATCAAGAAAAACTTGTGTCGGTATGGTGTGATGCTTTTCAGACTGTGGATGTGGTCGAAGGCGTGGTTTCATTTTCAGCCTCAGCATCAAGGCTTTGTGATGGCAGGTATCAATCCGGTATCTGCCATAGATACGAGCGAAAAGTTGTGTTGTATCGAGAAAAAGGCTGGGCACTAAGAAGCGATCAAGTGCGGATTCTTGGTCTTGGTATTTATAAGTAGGGAGCGTAGGATCAACATCTGTGAGTCCAGCCTGTACAAGGAAGTCATCCCACGTATGAAAGTGATTCTGATCACATCGATTAAAGTCTCCTCCTACAAAGACAGGATGATCGGTCAAGGCAAGAATGGTTTGCAGAGTAGTTGAAACAAAAGCCCTAGGGCTGTTCGGGGGTATATAAATCGAAACAAGCCATATAGTGCAAGCTTGGTATTCCACACGGGCAGCAACTGCATAGTGTTGGGACCAGAACACGTTCTTCTTGGACTTTCCAGCCTGGAGGAAACAGGATTGCAACTCCAGCTTGCTCCCCCGGATTTTGCTTGGCCAGAGTAGTAACTACTTTAATGTCAGGCCATGTGTGGGATAAGTATTGGAGATTAGCTTGGTTCCATTTTGTTTCCTGTAGCAGTACTGGGGCTTGTTTCAACATAGTTTTGGCTATCCAAGTCTTGTGCACATTGGTGGGAAGTCCAGGAGACCAGCTATTGAGATTCCAAGAGTGAATTCCTTTTACAGAGACCGGCAGGTTACTAGGTCTCTGCGTACGGAATTGTAGGATGTTATGACAGAGCTGCCAGAACCTCGAAGGGATTTGGCGTAAGGATTGAACTTCATTTGGGAGAACGAAAGGAGTGTCGCCTATGGGCGCGGACGGGTCAGCGACGATACAATCTGTGAACTTGCCAATGTTAACTCGTAGAAAGTGGAGGGCATCTGATAAATTGACATTGCCATCAAAACCACACAACATGAGGAAATCCTCAATCATGATCTGCCGGTATGGCAGACAGGGATGGATAAAATGAATGAGGAAGTGAAGGGAAGAAACATGCGTGATAGAAGCATTTGTTTGTTGGGTAGTATGCCAATAAGCTGCTTTGAGGCCTGTAGAGAGGGTACGCTGCACTAACCGGAGAGATTTGATGGGTAGGTGACATAACCGCGTCATTCAGCATGTAACAGAGCCTTAGCTCTGTGGAAAAGTTTTGCCGAAATCTCTCCTTGTGTGCTCACGTACCAAACAGATTTTAGCGTCATAAGCCGACAATCGTCAATGCAAGCCTCAGTAGGGATTTGAGCAGCAGCTTGTTCTGTTGCACTGGTCGCAGGGAGAGTTGGATGTGGGGCGTGTGGTGTAGGCGTCAGGGAAATCAGCCGTTCACTATTACTGACATCCGGGGCTTCAAGTTGGTGGATAAGCAGCAGACAGAGATTGGGTGTTCTATCCGTTCGCCAGATATTTTCTTGAAGTCGCGGGTGAGCTGCACGTGCACTATCAGGACAGATGCTAAGGCACCAGTCCTGAAGGAAACCCCCAATAAGAATGACTGGAAAATTTCCTAACACCAGATGACAGACATTGGCAAAGGGTTCTTTGCATACTTGGTTCTCTGCTGCTAACAAAAGGTGGGAAAGTCGCCACAAGGCACATCCTGGCTCAACAAAACTATGTGTCCACGGCTTTTCGGTAATTGTGCAGATGCGTTCTTGTTGGATCGCAAAGGCACATAAATGTTCCGTTCCAACCCCCTGGGGTTTGTTTGAAAACCAAACATGGAGCGATACCAGGAGGACGACTGCGAGGGCTGGCAGATGTGCACGGGCTCTCCACCATACTTGAAGAGCAGAATCTCAAGTGTGTCATGGAGACGCAATAGATACAGGTGTTTGGCTCGACTAGGACCAAGATACCTCATGTGAATTGGTTGGTGGGCAAGCCAACAAATGATGAACCCTGTGTCAGTTGTTTTGATCGTAATAAGAAGCTGTCGCAAAAATAGCGTGATCCTATGATAGGTGCAATGATGCAATAGTTCTCGCCGATAGGTGTCAAGGGCATCACTATTGACAGAGAGGGTACACAAGGCTTGCACGATTTCTTCATTGAAGAAGATCCATTGCGGTACCGCTGCTTGCTCTGCATAGTCAAGGAGGTTGAGGTCTGTGAGAAACTTGATCAAAGGCTCTTTGCCTAGAATGTCAAAACGTTGCTCTCGCCTATCCTTATTATTATTGTCAATGTTTTCTTTGGTGAGATAATGTGGCAGTTTCTGTGTTACTATAGGTTGAGCAATTGGAGGCCGCTTAACAGGCGACATCGCCAAGCTCCGATAGTTAATGTGCCGATAAGGCTCAGGTACAATTGTAATCTGGGTGTTTCTGCCCGTCATCTTGAAATTGTTTTCGATGGCTTGTCTAAAGGAGACATACCCTTGTCTAACATCATCAGGGGAGGCTACCCCAAAGAAGCATTCGGTTTTTCCTTGGATCCATGCTCGAACGTGGTCAGGCGTGCCTATGGCAAGGCTAATGAGCTTGGGATGAAAGGAGTTACCAACAAAGGAGCGTATTGTCTGCGAGTGCAAAACTTGTTTAAGACGCGAAATAGTGGCAAAGTTGCGGCTGAGACCTGAGACTTGCAAAACCTCACTGTCAGTTAAGAAACGAAAAGGAACTCGTATACTGCTGTTGTGAAATAACGGAAGAACATCACGAAGCACAGCATCTTTCTCTGGATTAGAGGAGGTTTTGCTATAGAAGCAACTCAGAAAGCGCCTCCATGCAGGATAATAAATTGCTGGTATAAAATCGCTCCATTGAAAAGCAGGAATAGAACTGTCAGTGAACATGTTTGCTACTACAGCAAACCGTTCATGTGTGTGCCAGTATGAAGTTCTCCACAGTAGAGCTGCAGGGTGGTAGCTAGTCCAGCTGTAGCGAAGAGCGATGTCGCTGAGGACTTCAAGGGGTCGCATGAAAGGTTTGATGAATACGTCGCGAAACTTCCCTTTATCATGGATGGAAAGTGGTTTCCAGTCAGCTGGCCATTGGAGGTCTTCTTGGCACAAGACTTGAGAATCGACTGTGTCATGGAGGATGTTGTTTTGGAAGAAAAGACGAAGTCTTTTTGCTGGCGATATTTTGGAAGTACACCAAGTCATTTTGTCTCGTGTAATGTGCGATAAGCCAAGGCAGGCTCTGATGAAAGTGAAGTGATCATAGTGCATTGAACCTGCATTTTCAATAAGAAAACGGATATGTGTCTTAGGAAGGACAGTACCAAGCAGATAAAGCGCGAGATGCATTGTAAAAAAAGACACTGTCCGGACCACAAATGCCTAAGCGTCCATGTTCTTGACCAGCAAAGGTGAGGTCAGTACAGGGACTGCCTCCAATGACAAAGACATGACAAGAGTCACTTAAAGTGACGAACTCTCTTAAGATTCTCGCTCCATCATCAAAGAGAAGGTCAACACCATTCGCATAGAGGAAAATGCCTCCTTTGAGGCTGTGTATCCACTGCACGTTAACAGAGATTCCATGTTTTTCTGCAACCAGATATCTGAGAGTTTCATCTCTTTCACACAACACACAGACCTTGGGGCGATAGCCAAACTTTTCAATGAGGATGTCCAAAGACGATCCGCATCCATCAAACATGCTCAGGACAGCATACGGTGGTTTGGATTCACAACTTTGCATGGGATGATCAATCGGAGAGGCAGGCGATGAGAGGTGGTCCGCCTGTGATGATTGCGACAAAGATGCTTCAATGGCTATCAGTTGCTCTGCAGGAATAGTTGCATCATTGGGCGGTGGGCATAGTTTCTCCGGGATGTAAGCAGCCTGGAGTTCGCTCATATTAAGAGGGACAGGGCCAACAACATCTTTTCGATTCCCAACATCGATGGCTCTTTTTGTAGCATGTTTTCTCTTAGATGTACTTACTTCTCGCTGCCCAAAATTTGTTTTTGGCACGCTTTGAGTCTTTGCCACGCGCAATATTGGAAGTTCGTTTAGGAGGTCGCGTGTGAAGCCATGTGCTCGAAATTGTCGCATGTCGGTAAAGGATACCACAAATTCGATCACCTGCCTTGAGTTGTGAGATGCATAATTGACTCAGCCCAGTAGCATTATCGTACTTCAAAATTGTAGAGTTGGTATTTTCATGTTCTAACACATAGAAATGCTCACACGGTTGCTGCTCCCCATTCAGTGGGTCAGGACCCTGATGAATAACTAAGGCAATGCATTGCCAAATTTGCCCACATGAGTGGAAAGTATCTTTGTTAAGAAACTTATCATAATCTGTTGCAAGTGGCTGGCTCTTTCGTAAAAAGTGCAACTTGAGCTGTTGACGGCTCGCACAGACGGTGGAACCTATCCTGGTGAAGTCTGTCGGCAAGGCAAGTGCGACAATGCCCGCCTCCAGAATGCTGCAGTCCGGCAAGTCTCGGTTTGGGCGCGCTGCATCCTGCTCTGGCCGAGCCGAACGTTAGGGCATTGATCTGTGCCCTCCCTTGTCACGGAGCGATACTATTCGGGTGCTTTAGTGCAAAATGCTTGCAACCGAAGCTAGCTCTACTCATGGTATTTGGCCTGCTGTGGCTTCTGGCCTACTCTGGACTCGAGCTAAGGCGCGCGCCCAGACTCTTGATGAGTGACAGTGAGACCGCGATAGCTGTGGTCAGAGAGGCTTGTCTTCATCCAAGACCAGGGGTGTATCCCATGTCCGGGATCATATGCAGCCAGGGTGGCCATCTCATATCGGGACAAATGGCGAAAGCATTTTCTTCAGCATAGACTCCTCGCCATTTGTGCCTTCCTGGCATTTTGGCGAGCCTCTTGAAAGCAGTGCAATCCAAGAAAGCCCCTACTTCCAATGTATCTTAGTGAGGGCGGGATTGCAAGCTCAACTAGGGCTGCACAGTTCATAAAGGCTTTAACTCGGATTGTATGGAGAGTAGTCGGAAGGAAAACTTCTCTGAGGCTAGTGCAGTGCACAAAGGTGAATTCCGGAATTTCTTCAACATTGGTGTTGCAAAGGTCTACACTCTTAAGCAGTCGGCAACTGTCACACGCATGCGCTCCAATAGCTGTAAAATGCTTCGTGAGAGCGAGTGCGGTGATTCCCGTAGAGCTAAGACAGCCCGGTGCCAGCTCACTGGTCCTAGCTTGCAGTGTTGACCCTCGGGGGGATGGAAGCTCACTCAAGGTAAACTCAGCAAGGTTAATACACCCTTGAAAGAGGTATTGCCCGAACTTGGCTTCGTTGCTGAACATATTTGCAACCCCTTCCGATGCATACACCCATTGTAAGGAACAGCATTCCGCAAAGGCTTTGTATCCAAAATCGCCCATTAGGAGCCGAGACACTGTTTAGTAGTTTGCAGTCACGAAAGGCGTTATCGGAAATGCCTACAACAGTGGCCGGCAGTTTGACAATGCGGAGCTGTCGACAATTTTGCCAAGCCTCTGCTCCAATGAGCCTGATACCTGACTCAACGCTGACATGTCGCAGACGCGGAACCCTTGCAAAAGCCCCTTCTGGGACGATTTCCTCTGGGTTCATAGGGACATTGAACGGCAAGCGGGACATGATGGATAGGGCAACCTTCGAGTTGTTCCTGTGATGGCAGTATTACACTGCTATCCTTGAAGACAACCGTGTATGCCATGCCTTGCTGTAGCCTGTCCCAGATTGGGTCCTCAAGGTATGTCTGCGTGGCAGTTTGCAGAAAGTCGATGGAGCACCCAAACACTTTGAGGTCAGTAACTGAGGCCAGATAATCCATAACCTGGCCCTCTAGGTCCTCAAATCGGTCAAACTTTGCCACACTGAGAGAGACCTTGATAGTCACCCCCCGAGAGCGTGGTCAGTACCAAGGAGCAGTCCATGACCGGCTCCATTTCAGGGGGAGTGCTAAGCCTGGATGAGTCGTCGAGCTCCCGCTTGAGAGCTATGGCCTCCAGGAAGCTCAACCTCGGGGAATGTGCATCCCGAGGGCCATCCGCAGCCGGGGGCGCTCCCCTTACCATACCAAGTGAACGCAGACCCAACCAAGACAAGAGGATTAAACCAACCATGGGAATGACGTGGAGACCGAAACCATTCATTTCCCCCAAGAGAGAACAGATAACCCGTTCACCCCGAGGGGACGTGGAATACGGAACCCATTCATTTCATTCCAGGAAGGTCGTCGCCCAAGTCAAGGAAGAGACCATCACAAGGTACCCTTGAGGGTTCCCGGACTCCTACCAGTAAGGAGTAGTTCAACCTCACGGGAGGTCAAACTAGGTCACCTTTTCAGTGACCCCGGTCCCCACAGAGCACAGCTCGGATCACCCGCGGAAGACCCTCACTGTGGCCAGACTGTACATTGAGCCCACTCTCAAAGGAGAGAGTGGACCGACCGGTGACCCAGTCGTTAGCGATCCCTTACATCCCAGTGGGATGTACCTGTCTCGCGACAGGACCCTAACCCAGTTAGGGAGGAACCGACGGTCTTGTCCACCGTGAGCTTGGCTACCCACGATGAATTTTGACCGTTAGCCAACGGGTTGCCCCGTTGACCCCTCCTCGAGACAAGTCCCCAAGTCTCTAAGAGGTTCACCGGCCTTGCCTGTTCCCCCGGATCATCGTAGGTCGTGGCCGACCTAGACCCAAGGTGAGGTGAGACCCGTCGGTCCCGTACCACGTGTGTACCGATCGAGACAACCAAGTCACCAAGGAAGTCTCGCACGATCACCCAACATCAATCCGCAAAGAAAGATGAGGGTGTGACCTGTGGGGCCACCCAACAGGTCAACGCACGCCGACTAGGGAGTACCAAGGTACCGTGTACATTCACGGTTCGATAGGGACGGGGGCCTTCAGCAACTCCCCTGCGCTATACTGCAGTTTAACGTCCCCCCGGACCCTCTCGAGTCCACCTCTCCCTGTTACACACACGCCTCTGACGGGCCCCAATCCGTCCGGGCTATGTGTGGCAGACTACTTTCATTTACTGTTTGAGCCAAAAGCTTCTGACTCTGCTCATGGACTGTTCCTAGGACCAGGGATGTTTCCTGAAGACAGATGCTAAGGCACCCACCTTGAACCTCACATGGACTGGCCCGATGTTAGGAGAACTCGTGGTATAGCTCTTCGTCAAAGGCGTCCGAATCGGGTCCTTCTGCGGGGAGCAGCTCCACCCACAGGGGTTTTTCAAATTTGTCACACATAAAGAAAGCATTGTGCTCTGCCTGCACCCACTGTTCAATATCTCCCCAATCCAGGGGAGTGAATCGTTGCAGTTGCTCACACCCGCAGAAAGCACGGTTGCCTATGTCACTGAGCTCTGTCGGGATGACTACTTCTTGGAGCGCAACACAATTAAGGAAAACTTCTTTGCCAATTTGCGTGAGTCGTGGTGGAAGCCATATGCAATTTAAGGCTACACAGTGGGCAAAGGTGGAATAGAGTAGGGCTGTGATTTCTGTGCCCATGAGGTTGACCTCCACAAGTCTTTTGCAGTTTTCACAGGCCCGCGGCCCGATATTGTGAAAGTCACTTGGCAAACAGAGCTGTTCAATGCCTGCTCCACAAAATGCACCTTCAGGCAGCGCTCGAGGTTTGTTGGTGTGGTCCATGTCAAAGGTGATGGTTGTAAGCGTGAGGCAACTCTCAAATGCATATTTGCCTAGCTGTGCCCCTGGTGCAAGGACGTTGCTGTCCTCCGTTTCGTGACTGACACCAACTCGACCTAGGGAGCAGCACTCCGCAGCAGTGCATTACTTGGTTCTCGAGAGTGCCATCCCGTTCGAATGTAGCGGATGGGCCTAGCCGACTTTGTTTCAGCTCGAGTCTCTTGAGAGGGGCCATCATGGAAGAGATCCCCTGGGAAGACTTCCTTGGCTAGATTCGAAGCCTGGACTGACATGGGGGTGTCGGCGGATCCAGACTTTCGGATTCACCCCTGTGCACGAAAAAGGAGCGCATTGCGGTCGGTCGTGTTTCGTGCACACTTGCTTGGTATGCTAGCGCTTGTCAGTGAACAATGTGGCAGCAAGGTTCAAGGTGAACGGTTTCCATAGGAAATAAGTGATGACTCTTTGGAACAAAGATTCGCACCTTATTTCATAAAAGGAAAAAATTTTCATGTTTGAAGATTTAGTGAGCTGCACTTGTGACACATGACATTAGAATCGGAATGAATCGAACACCGCCGGAGCTGGGCTCCAGGGAGGGCGGTGGGTAGAGCTTTAAAACAAAGCTTGTTCGTAGCGTATTTGCCCGTCACTCACCCTGACGCATTACAGCCCACCCACGGGCAACAGCTCACATCGTGCCACCGTCGGCGCGTCCTTCGATACATTCCATGTCTTCCAACCGAACCATCTCGGTGTGGAACACGTACATCACTTGTCAACCAAGTAAGACGCCTAACCCAGCCGTTGGTGTCGGCGGGTCCAGACTTTCGGATTCACCCCTGTGCATGAAAAAGGAGCGCATTGCGGTCGGTCGTGTTTCGTGCACACTTGCTTGGTATGCTAGCACTTGTCAGTGAACAATGTGGCAGCGAGGTTCAAGGTGAACGGTTTCCATTGGAAATAACCCAAGTCGGTAACACCTTCGCACCTTCGCAGCTGCTCACTCTGAGGCTTTTTGCCAAAAACAATGCCCCACGTAGACTTCATTTTGGCTTCACCTGTTGTTTCACCCTTGCATGACTTACCTGAGTCTCCCTGCCGGCCTTGCTGTTTGTTGTTTGGGTTTTGTTTGGTTGTTTGGTGGGGGCTTTGGTGGTTTTTGGTTGTTGCCCTACCCTGGCCGGAGACTCATTCACAAGTAGCACAAGCTGACCTGTGCATTCTTTGCACACATGGCGGCTCCACCCGTGCAAACCAAATTTGACAACGGTGACCATGGGGTCAGTGAAGAAGGTAAATACATCATGGCAGAGTTTTGTGTTCTTTTTCCAGGTGTTTGCCAGGGAGCTGCGGTGACATGACCACCACATCGCAGATCGAAATCGCCTACCGAAGTTCCATGCCTTACGATCGGGGGGCGGGTGGAGCCAAGACAAGGAGTGGCACTGATGCTAAAGAGGCCCTGAGACATGTCATGTAAGGGTGTCCATCAACTCTTTGGCCAAAAGCTCATGCTGAGCTGGACAAGACCTGGCAGCTGGTTCCTCACACCCTGAATCCTCCTCCTAGCGGAGGGATGAAGTAGCTGAATGTCTTGTACACTGCACATGATGCTTCAAAGCAGTGAGTTGACGCGTGTCTGGCATTTAGAAGAGTTTGCAATGAATTTTAGCAGAAACTGGTTTGTTTCGGATGTTTTGCACCCGTTGAGCGCGCAAGGCGTTTCCTTTTTGACCAGACCTGCCAGACCTGTTTGAAGGAGCTGAACCTGCTGTTGTGAGCCAAAGGCGTAAAGAAAGAGAAAGAGGTCACGATGGTCACTAGGAGCAAGCTGAACCCAACCTCCTGACTTTGGTCAGCTTGCATAAAAAAAACAACCCGGCGGGCCGTAAACTACCGGCCTCTTCGTTGAAAACAGCCCGTTGGATCCCACCTCGGCCATACTCATTCAGGTGACTTTGTACCTGCGTACTGTGGTACTGTGGTCGCGAAGGGTAGACTGAGCAAGCATGAGTGTAGACTGAGCAATTACTAGCTACTTGGCTTCTCAGCAGATTTAGATGCAACCTGCAGACATTGACTAGCATTGATTGACACAGCGTTGAGGCTTCTTCGCCGCCATCATTCCCTCACAGAAATACATTTCGCCATCAACCACCATTCCGAGCGCATTTTTGGTTCACATCTGAAGGACCATTCTGGAAGGATACAACCTGCACAAAAGCCACTGGGAAGGAATCCCCTCTCCCCTACAATCCCGGAGTCCATGCCACAGTCACTAGTGCTCGGTCTCCGATCTTCAAAGCGCAGGTTGGTTGGGACAAGGCAGACAAGAACAGCAAAACGGGCCTGCCAGTTGGGGCCCATTTTGCCGCCCAGGTGCCATTTGGGGCCCAAATTTAAACCTTTGTGCCACGAGGTAGCAAAGGCATCAGGTTTTGTATTTTTTGCGAGGAGAAAGGCTTCAGTGAAAGGTGATGCATAGCCCCGCAAGATGATAGGCGTCCAGTTGGTTGGACCTGATCTCAAAGGCCAACTAGACACTGAACTGGTTTTTGGGAGACAGCTGGATGTCTCAGTTACTGGAGGTACTCGTGTGTGACGATAGATGGATCTTTGCTCCACTTGAAATGCAACAGTTTTGTACAGATCCGTGGATTAGAAAAATTCCCCTAACCGTCGAACAATGCGCTGAGGGTGGAGCGAGTACGGCCACTCTAAAGCCCCCACGGGTCTAAGGAATCACTTGTAGATATTTCGCAGACCCACAGATGAGCAGTGTTCTTTTTTGAAATCGCCTTCGCTGAGGCTACGCGAGGCCGTTTGAACTCCGCGAGAGGCTATGCGAGGTCGCTTTTGCTGCAGAGGTAGGCTATGCGGTGCCTACGCGTAATAGTTCCTCTACGCGAAGGCTACGCAAAGCCATCAAACCTGCAAGCGTAGGCTTCGCGGTGGCTACGCGGTACAACTACACCCCAAAGAACGCTACTCAGATGGCGGGTCTTTCCTGGATCACCCTGAATCCGTTCTGTAAGCCATGCTTCGATGCCTTTCACCACCTCTTGGGGTTTTCTCTTCACCATGCTGGCTTGCCTGCAGAATTGCAGAAGTGTGTCGGTGTAAAGAGATGTATCTGCGCAATGCTACGTCCATGCTGTAGATGGGTTGTCTACCACCTGAGAAGCGTAAAAAAGGGTCTCGCAGGCAGAATAACCCAACTTGTCAACTCCAGCTGAAGCAAACACTGTATGTGGCAAAGCTTGGTGACGCCCCCGTGGAAGTGTTTGAACGCGCTAGCCGCGAAAGCTCGCGGAAGTGAAAGGTTCACTTCTTGCAGATCTGACCTGTTCACTTCTTGAGCTGTCATTTGCATTTGTATGACCATTCGTCCAACATATGAGCACTCATTGGACACAACATGTCGCAGACACGTCGTGGAAGAGGTTTTGCAGAACAACTTGGCCGGCAGAAGCCAAAGCGCAGTCGGTGCAAGCTTCAGCGGAAGCAAATTATATGAGTAGACAAGATTGTAGACCAGTTTTTGCATTTTTACACCGCTCAACTCCCTTCCAGGTGTCCAGGCATGAAACAATGTCATGAGGCGGCTCAAGATTGATTCGACTTCAGGTCGCCATCGGAGCTCGCAGAACTGTAAGCTGAACTGCAAATCTTTTAAACTTTTAGTAGGCAAATCTACTGATTCTGCTTGATTGATTGATGTTGCCAACGCTGTCATGCGAGACACCCACAAAAGGCCGGAACCGATATGTGTCACCTAAAGTCTAAAGTCTAGAGCCTTCGAACCGATTCGAACCAACTTGGACAGGCTTTAGCAACTCATTGCTAGGGGGAAGTAAGTCCAGGTCCAAGCCAGCTTGAAAGCACCTGCACAAACTTGAGACCTGGAGACCTTCTTCTCAACCACCATGCGTTTGGAGCGAAGGAGGTTCTTCAGAGATTTCGGACGACAGGGAATCCGCTTTGCCCGAAAAGACCGGAGATTCCAAACGTGGCAGACGCACGTGACTTCCCATGCCATGCGCCAAGTTGAGGTGCTCACTGAAGGTATGCCCAAGTTGGTTAGACCAACTTGAAGTTCGGATTGCTAGCTTGATGATTCACCAAAGAACTACTGAATGATCCCTGCCTCTGACCCAGTGAAGACTGCAGCTAGGCGCATAGTTGTTCAGTAAAAGTGGCTTGGAACTACTCACTTTGTGAGTGCAATTTGGCATGCAGCTCAGGCTTATGCCAATCTGATGTTTGGTTGATGAGTTGATACAGTGCCTACTCTAGGTTCATGAAACGCAGAGACCTGGTGGTGGTCTTGCGTGAAATGCGTGAAATAGCCATTTTGCAAACCTCTGCTCTGCAGCCTTGAGCGCGTTCCGTGCCCTTGCATCAAGGAAGAGTAACTTGTCAGACCTTGTTTTCGTTGTACGTCAAGATCTGGATACCAAAAAATATACCAAGACCACGGTGGTAAGATTACCAGGTAGACCATGTGGTTTTGCCAGTGGACACGCAAAACACTTTTTGTGACATAAGTTACGGCCAAGACTCATCGCCAGACTCAGGCTGATTTCCCTCAAGACGGCTGCTGTTGCAACTCCTGGCTGTCTAAACCTCCCCAGTGGGCTCAGTGTATGCGGCAACTTTTGCTCTTGGCTGTCAATCCGATGTACTCCTTGAAACAGCCAGGTTGATCATTTCAAATCCATTTGTGAATACTTGACTAGGCTCACGGAGCGCGGCAGCATGTGTAGGAGAACAACCATACATACATGAAGCAGAGGACATGGGTCGAATTTGATGTGGAGTTGAGTCGATTTCTTTGTAGTTGTCACTGTCTATCATGCTTGCATCTGAAACAGCCACCTGATCTGGGCACTCCTGGCCTTTGGCCGGGATGGCGGCCTGCAGATGTGCTTGTGCGCTCTGCAGCGCATTTCGTAGGGTGTCTGCCGGATGGTGCATGAATGCCTCGGCCCATGTCCCGATTCAGCTGGCCTTAGACATTGCCATCGTGAATGCCTTGGATGACAACCGTTCATGACAGACCTTGAAGCCACTCCAACTCCCTTCGTGCGATGTGTTGGAAGAGTGAGGAGGTCCTTCAGCAAAAGCCTCCGGTGAGTTTGAAGGTAACCACTCGAGCCTAACTTTGTCAATCTTCCCATCTGCCTTTTCCAGGGGTCAATCAAAAGAACAACACAGCTTGCAGTGGAGATTTCACTTGATTCTGTTCTGACTTCGATATTACCACATGCAATCTAGATGCAGTGGCTTCATCCTCAAAATGTTCAAGCAGTCACTTGAAGATTCCAAAATGTCTAGCAATCTGTCCCGAGCAGGATTGCATCATTTCTCAGGTTCGAAGGCTTCAGAAACTGCAGCCCGAGCTAAAGCTTGAGCAGGAGACTTGGAGGTGAAGCCACAACAAGCCCAAAAGCGCCAGCTGGCTGCTACATCTTCGATTCTTGATTCTCTTGCCCAACATTTCCACGAACAAGCCTTTGGGTTCAAACCAAGGTGCACATCATCCACTGCTAACAGGATTCAGCCACCCCCGACCGAGGGTCCGATGTTTGTCGGGAGCAGAGAATCAATCAGCAGCGCAAGTTCAGTCTTCCCACAAGGCCAAGAAGTTTGAGGGGCAACGCCTTGCAGGTGAAGCCTCAATGCTTTGCAGGAGCAAACAGTTCAATAGAATCAACCAAACTACTAGATTACTAGATTGACTCTGATAGATTCTGGAAGTATTCACAAATGACTGAGCTCCCATTGCAATTCCGCCATTTTCCAGGTTACAGTGACAACAGGTGTTTCGCAGCTTTCCTAGGAAGCCGTTTTCCGAGGCGCACATGGGATCCGTGAGGATCTGCCATCGAGTCGCACAGCGAAGCCCCCACGTGTTCCATGACGACTGTCATGGGCAGTCTCAACTCCAGTTCCCTCGTGCTCGCTGTCTTCCCTAAGCCTCTTTTAACCGTCAGCATTCATTGAATTGCCCGGGGATGATTTTCAGCATGTGACATACCCAGATGATTTTCAGCCAGCTTGTCCAAAAGGGACGACCGCGAACAGCACGGATGATGGATGAATGAAAGTTTGGCATCCCATGAAGAGTGCTGCTGGCAGTTCGGTGTCTCCAGTGTGAAGGACTACGTCCACTGAGATTGACTCCAGGTACTGAAGCCGCCTGCCACACGTTCTGCCACGTCGGTGCCGGAATGCACAGTCGGTACCTGGGCGTTGAGGTGCTTGGCTGGATCGAATCGCTCGGAAGGGGCGGGTTTCCGGTAGGTCAAGCAAGGCATCCTGGTTTTGATCCACAACCATATGTCCACCTGGAGAACGGAGACACCGGGATTTTGGGCACTGCGGTGGCTTGCCGTGGGGGGCCGGGACTGCTTGAAGAAGGGCACGGTGGAACGGCAGCGTGGAGGCATGGAGACATCCTGCTTCGTAACATCTTTTCCAACCTGCTAGCGATGGCCTCCAACCTAAGAGCGATGCAACCTAAGGGCACGGTAGAGGCATGGCTGGGCACCTCCACATGGTCAGCCACAGGGCTTTGTACATTGTCCAGCTAGGTTCTACACGGAGCAGTGCTGGGAGATTTTCATGCCTTTGGACAAGTGCAGACTTGGTGCAAGACGGAAGTGATGTTTCATTTAGCTCCTCAGACTTTGGCTTTGCCAAGCTTGTGTCCATCCTAGCCTTCTTTGCTTCAGTTGAGACTCGCGTAAGTGTAGGACTCATCCCCGAAATCCCTGACCCAAACCGATCTCACACGTCGTCCGCTCTCGGCGCGGGAATGGCCGGCCCTCCTAAGAGCAAGCATGTTCTGTAGGCGATGTGGACAAATAATACTGTAGACGCTTGCGCAACGTTGGCGTTGTGTGTGGACAGGGAGATTTGAACCTTTTCTGTCTGGGAGGCTCCTATGAATATTCTGAGACAAACCAATGAATCTGGAACATCAGTCACAAGGCCAGTGTTTGTAAACCCTGCTTGGAGTTGAAGTGGGAAGCCGGTTGATGACGACCGTAAAACTTTCAGAAAAATGTTGCGCCTTGGAAGACAAGTGGAAGGCCAGGGGTGAGCCCAGCGGCTGCAGTGATGGAAGTGCTTGGGCTTTTTCGCCTCTTGAGCTGCAGTATCAGTGGGGCAGGTAGACAAAGGCTGCAGACTCTGCAGACTTATGCTTTGTGGCCACGGCTGGTCTGCGAGCGCCGCACCGTGAAACCAAAGAGTTCGCAGCGGCCTCAGTTTTTGTTGTAGCGGTTCTTCTTCAGACTGCGTGAGTGCAAGTTTGGCTCACCTTCGAGTGGAAGTTAGCTGTTCTTGTTCAGACCTCGTGTATCCTTCATGTGCTCTGATACCAGTGTTTTAGGATGTTTTAGGTCCTCCTGGACTCAGCTTCCAACACTGGCGACCTTGAGATGAGGAAGAGCTGTAACTCGTGGCGCGAGTTGGCCCGGTGTGCCGAGCGAACTCATTTGGACAAGTTTGCACCTTTCAGTTCAGAGGTGCAACAGAGACACAGAGTTCACGTCGCGCACACTCTAGATGCTGAAGTTATGCTTCCCCACTTCAGATTTGAGCAGTCACTTGCAGGTGTGAAGCATTGAAAGCAAGACAAAACTGTTTTGTGACCGCCGCAAAGCGTGGCTGTCTTTTCGACTGGGCATTCCATGTCTGGAGGTGAAGCCGCAACAAGCCATGCCAGGAACAAGCCTTTGGGTCCAAACTAAGATGCGCATCATCCACTGCTAGCAGGATTCGGCCACCCCCGACCAAGGGTCAGGTGTTGTCAGCCGTAGGGGTGTGGCAGTTTCGGTGCGTCTAGCTGCACCTGTGGGAGCCGAGAATCAATCAGCAGCGCAAGTTCAGGGTCAATGTCTTGCAGGTGATGCATTGAAGAGATAGCTCATGCCAGGCGGCGAGCTTTCCGAACTGGAAGATTCAGAAGGGCAGCTCCCAGTGCGCGTGGTGTGAAAGTTGATGGTGAACTTCTCTTATTGGACGACCAAGTGGTGGAGTGATCCAAGGATTAGATGTGTACTGATGTGTATGGGTCTGTCTCAGCGACAAAGTTTCTGTTTTCCTTCCTTTCTCAGAGGATACCCCTCATTTGACACAGAAGCCTTTTTGAGCCGTCGGTTTCTTGGTTTGTCAAGTTGGGCTGTGACCAAGTTGCAGAACCGGCGGCATTAGGCTTCCACATAGCCTGAAGAGGCGATAGACTGATGATAAACCGATGTTTCCATGCTTTGCCAGGTTGAGCTTGTCTCACGCATGTCGCAAGCAGTTCCAATGCTCTTCTCTTACAGTATCGCGATGTAGAGTGACTTGTTCAGAAGATTCTTATTGTTTGTCCTTTGTTGGTAAGGGTGCTTGTGCATCAATTTCTCGGTGTACTGCCAAGGATGCAGGCCGGGAAGGAACCCCTGATGAATTTGCCCAGCTTTTGTTTCCACACTATGCTTGCAGCCAGAAAGCAGAGCCTTAAAGGGTTGGTAGCGGTGGACCGCAGCAACTTCTGACAGTTCCTTGGAATGGTTTTGCACTTTGCAAAGAAATGCTGCGGAAGTAGTGGCTTCCTTGCGACAGTTCGATTGCCTGACAGCTTGGCTGCCACTCCTGGGAAGAAGACCACCTTTGCTTCCTCTTCCATGCTCTTCATGTTTTTCCTCCGGGTGCAGCTGCACTTGAAGGCTCATGGCACCCAGCGCAACCCAGCGTAGAAATATGGTGCGATCTGTATTGTTCATGTGACACTTATCTCTTAACCTTACCTGCTGAACTCCTGGCCAGCGAAGCTCGGTTCCATCCCTGTTCCCCAGCCGAAGGCGTCAAACACGCAGAAACATCCTTGGACAAGCCAAAAGTTGAAAGTTTTGGATTGATGCGCCCAACTTTGCAGTTGGGCATATTTTGCCGTGTTATTCTTCCATGCTGATCTCGTCTCACACATGTCGCAAGCAGTTCCAATAGTCTTCTCTTACAGTATCGCGATGTAGAG
>CAXIVM010002553.1:20353-62666 GCA_964035705.1 Porites rus | reverse complement strand
GTCAATAACGGATCAAGTGGTTATTACCACGGATTCCCAATATGTAATTAATGCAATTCGGAATGTCACGCAGACTTTGGATAAACCACTTACACAGGATTTGTCCCATGTCGATCTTTTGCAAGCAATTCGCACTTATTGGATCCCTGGTCAATTTGTTCTACGCAAGATTAAATCACATCAATCTCTGCAGACGGCTCGAAATCAGCTTGAACAAACCGATATCCAGGGCAATGATTTTGCAGACATGGCATCAGTACACGCTCGAAAAACAGATAATCCAGATAATCAAAAAAGTTTTGCACAAGTTGAATCATGGAATCAATCCCAGGTACGCCAGTCCACACAAGTTTTGCGTTATCTCCATGATCTCAACGTTGAGCACGTTATGTGTAAAGAAAAGGCTAAGCGTGCTGAAGCAGATCTTCAAAATGATGATCCAAGCCAAAACTGGGGAACCCTTCATCAACTTCGGGCTGTTCATAGTGTCAGTCATCCATTGGTTCTGTCTGCACCTGATATTCACCCGCATGTATTTCGGGCATGCCTTTGGGGAGCGGACTACGCTCATCTCGTGCTGCAATTCTTCCAAGCACTCAAATGGCCTGATCCTGACCAGCCTCATGATGATGTAACTAAATCTGGCATCACGTGGCACGAGTTAGCTATTGCTTTTATTCTCCAGACAGATGTACAGTTCCCATGTTGGATTAAACCGCCTGACCGATCTAGAGAACGACCCCACCACTTCCAAGACCCCAAAGTTTTGGCACTTCCCTCTAAGTTACGATCGCTCCGCGAACAGGCAGATGCACTTCGAATCATTATCCAATATTTGCAAGGATTCTGCAGCACGCGGTTATACCCTAAATTTCATAAAACTGCTTCAAATAGCTTGGTTCAAGTAGGATGGGGGCGAACGTACACAGGGGGTTTTCCCCTTCGACCGCAATTCATCAATTCGGATGATACTCAGAAGACATTGCAGAAGTACGCTAAAGACTTGGGTATTAAACCACCTTACCATCCATTAGGCCTTGTCCCCATGGAACTGTGCCACGTCAGGATCACGGTGGCACCAACGACTAATCTGGACTACTCGCAGTGTTATCACTTTCGTAAAAAACTGCGCGAGGTTTGGAACCGTGGGGGCAATTTGGATGATCTTGTTCCACCAACGCCGCATAATTAGATGCCATAATTTGACTTCGTCGCTTGTATCATCTGCCAGCTTTGTGCTATGCGGACATTCGGTCTCACTTAGTTAGGGTGTTTTTTGGTACGGCGACTCGATGCAAGTGCCAATTTGTATTTAGGGATATGGGTACAACACTCATGCCCGTGGGAAATTTCACCTACTCCCAGGTACCCATCAATTTGATGAAGGGCCTTTGGGAAGCGTTCTGGATTGATGCGCAAGTTACGTCGGTAGGTCAACCAAGGTATCCTGATGCCATGACCCACAACCATATGTGCACCTGGATCACCCAAAGTGAACGGAGACACCGGGATTTTGCGCACAAGTGTGGTGGCTTGCCGTGGCTGGGGGCCGTATGCTTGATGGAGAAGGGCGCAGCGGTAGAGGCATGGAGGCACCCTGCTTGCTAACATCTTTGCCCCACGGTCGCTGGCCCCTGGGCACCTCCACATTGTCAGCCACAGGGCTTTGTACATTGTCCACCTAGGTTCTACACAGAGCAGTGCTGGGAGATTTGCATGCCTTTGGACAAGTGCAGACTTGGTGCGAGACTTGCTGCAAGCGATCTTTCATTTAGCTCCTCAGACGATGGCTTCGCCAAGCTCTTGTCCATCCTAGCCTTCTTTGCTTCAGTTGAGACTCGTGTATCTGTACGACTCATCCCCCAAATCCCCCGACCCAGATCGATCTTTTTCGTCGTCCGCTCCGTGGCTTTCTGGTGATGGAATTTCTGGTTGCGAGATCTCGGCACTCTGTGGGAATGGCCCCCTGGTGGCAGCAAGCGATGTGGACAAATAACTCCCAGAGGTGTGGGCATTTGGTCGATAGACCATGAGTCCATGAGGTCATAGACACTTGCACGACGTTGGAGTTGTCTGTGGACAGGGAGATTTGAACCTTTTCTGTCTGGGAGGCTCCTATGACAAACCAATGAATCTGGAACATCAGTCACAAGGCCAGTGTCTGTAAAAAGGTCAATGTTCTCTGCTTGGAGTTGAAGTGGGAAGCCGGCTGATGACGACCGTAAAACTGTCAGGAAAATGTTGCGCCTTGAAAGTGGACGTGGAAGTCCAGGGGCAAGCCCAGAGGTTGCAGTGATGGAGGTACCTTGGTTTTTGGTCTCTTGAGCTGCAGTATCGGAGGGGCAGGTAAACAAGGCTGCAGACTCTGCAGACTTATGTTTTGTGGCCACGGCTGGTCTGCGAGCGCTGGGTGAGACCAAAGAGTTCACAGCGGCCTCAATCTTTGTTGTAGCGGTTCTTCTTCAGACTGCGTGAGTGCAAGTTTGGCTCACCTTCGAGTGGAGGTTAGCTGTTCTTGCTCAGACCTCGGGTATCCTTCATGTGGCTTTGATACCAGTCTCTTAGGATGTTTTAGGTCCTCCTGGACTCAGCTTCCCACTCGCGGCGTGTCTGAGATGAGGAAGAGCTGTAACTCGTGGTGTTGGTTGGCCCGGTTTGCCGAGTGAACTCGTCTGGACAAGTTCACACATTTCTGTTCGGCGTTGCAAGTCACACGCAATCTGGACGCTGAAGTTGTGACCCCCTTCAGATTTGAGCATTGAAAGCAAGACCAAAATTGTTTGGTGATCTCCGCAAAGTCGTATTTTTGGACTGGGCGGCGAAAAGCCATTCCACATTTGGAAGCCCAAAAGCGCCAGCTGGCTGCTACATCTTCAATCATGCCAGGAGCAAAGTGTTTGGGCCCAAACCAAGATGCACATCATCCACTGCTAGCAGGCTTCGGCCACCCCCGACCAAGGGTCAGGTGTTGTCAGCCGTAGGGGTGTGGCAGTTTCGGTGCGTCTGGAATCAATCAGCAGCGCAAGTTCAATCTCCCGACGCCAAGAAATTGGAGGGTCGTTGCAGGTGAAGCATTGAAGAGATAGCTCATGCCAGGTGGCGAGCTTTCCGATCTGGAAGACTCGGAAGGGCAGCTCCCGTTGCGCGTGGTGTGAAAGTTGATGGTGAACTTCTCGTATTGGACGACCAAGTGGTGGAGTGATCCAAGGATTAGATGTGTAATGATGTGTATGGGAATGTCTCAGCGACAAAGTTTCTGTGTTCCTTCCTATCTCAGAGGATACCCGTCATTTTAAACAGAAGCGGCTGTGACCAAGTCGCAGAACCGGCGGCGTCGGGCTTCCACATAGCGTGAAGAGACGATACACAGTTTGGCTGCTAGTCCTGGGAAGAAGACCGCTGTTGTGCTCCGAGTGCAGCTGCACTTGAAGGCTCATGGCACCCAGCGCAACCCAGCGTAGAAATGTGGTGCGATCTGTATTGTTCAGGTGACACTTCTCTCTTAACCCTACGTGCTGAACTCCTGGCCAGCGAAGTTCGGCTCCATTCCTGTTGCACAGACAGGAGCTGAAGGCTTCAAACAAGCAGACATATCCTTGGACAAGCAAAAGTTGAATGTGTTTGGATTGACGCGCCCAACTTTGCAGTTAGGCATATTTTGCCGTGTTATTCTTCCATGCTGATCTCGTCTCACACATGTCGCAAGCAGTTCCAATACTCTTCTCTTACAGTATCGCGATGGAGAGTGACCTTTTCAGAAGATTCTTATTGTTTGTCTTTTGTTTGCGAGGGTACTTGTGCATCAATTTCTCGCTGTACTGCCAAGGATGCGGGCCAGGAAGGAACCCCTGATGAATTTGCCCAGCTTTTGTTTACACAACATGCTTGCAGTAAGAAAGCAGAGCCTTAAAAGGTTGGTAGCTGTGGGCCGCAGCAACTTCTGACTAATGCTTTTGCACTTTGCTAAGAAGTGCTGCGGAAGTAGTAGCTGCCTGGCGACAGCTCGATTATTTGACAGCTTGGCTGCCACTCCTGGAAAGAAGACCGCCTTTGCTTCCTCTTCCATGCTCTTCATGTTGTCTCAATGCAGCTGCGCTTGAAGGCTCATGGCACCCAGCGCAACCCAGCGTAGAAATGTGGTGCGATTTGTATTGTTCATGTGAAACTTGCCTCTTAACCCTACCTGCTGAACTCGTGCCCAGCGAAGTTCGACTCCATCCCTGTTGCACAGACACAGCCACAGTCGCTAACCAAGAGTTGAACAGCTTTGGATTGACGCGCGCAACTTTGCAGTTGGGCATATCTCCCTGTGTTATTCTTCCACATGTTGCAGGCAGTTGCCACAGGCTCTGGACAAATCCCCCGCACTCCTCTGGACGGCAATTGGTTTTAAAGCCGCACAGAGTTGGAGGAGGAACTTGAGAAACAACAGCCCTTGCACTGTCAGTTTTCCGCTGGCCTTCCAAAAGACTAAGAGACCAACCATGCGAAAATGTGTGAGGGGCGGCAGTCAACTGTTCATGGTTCATCTGTGGGTCCATAGGGGTTTATCTCAAACTGGGGGTGGCTCCCTTCAGATTCAGCATAAGAGAACAGCGATCTAGTAAAGGGCGGTGGTTGTAGATTCTAGGGTGGGATTGATCTAAGAGTCTATGTGAGACCCTTTTCTCCACTTCTACCAGGGGTAAGGACTCTTTCCAAGTCAAAGCATGGCGATTGTGACTGTTTCTCCGCCGCGACTTTGTGGCTCAAATTTCAGCATTTTGGTGAACCAACGCCTTTCAACCCAGCGAACCAGCAGACGACGCCGTGTGCGACTTCGATCGATCGATCGATCTGTGATGGCAATCCGTGGGCAGCCGAAGCCTCAGTTGTGTGACGAGGGATGTGGCAGTCTTTTTACAACTTCTTCTGAGGGCAAAGTGCCCTTGTGGTAGTTTTTATTTTTGCAACCCTGACTAGGGTTTAGAATGTGGCAGAGGAGCATGTGGAGAAGAACTATCTATATATATATAATACAAATCGAGAGGGCGTGGCTACGCTGGTGATTTGCCTTTTGAACGAAGAACGGCGCTTCGCCAACACTTGGGCACTTTGATTAAACTATAGAATCTGCCAGAACAACATGCGGAGAAGATTAGAGTTGAAAACAGAAATACAGTGCCTACAAGGCATCCGACGGACCATGTGACCGAGAGGGATTGGCCCCAAAAGGTGCCTAACGATTCAATACAGCTTTACTTAAACCACCTGAGAGGGTTTCCAAAGTCAATGGATCCATCCCAATACATTGCTAAATTCAAACTCAGGTTGCTGAGAAAAACCCTTTTGTGACAATCTTGCCATAAGCAGGAAAGGAAAAGCACCAGAGCACAAGCAGGACACAGGACAGCAGTGGCCGGCAAGCCGCACAAAGCGCGACACGCAGCCTCAGGCAAACCAGAGATCACACAGGGAGACAAGCTTGGGAGACAAGTGGGGAGGCGCAACCATGCCTTGTTCTTCCATGGGCGTATTTCATAAACCATCGTGTTTCTTGTGTGTTCAATCCCGTTCATCCTTCTTTTTTGTGTACGTGACACCGTGAGTGTGTGACTAGGATTGGGTCTCTCCTGATCTCTTTCCCGGCTTGCTGGTGATGCTAGATAACAATAGTATAATGGACCGTGCCGGGGGATACTGTAAGGGAGAGGCCTAGTGAGAGGTGGTTACAAGAATTCCTCATATATATATATATATGTACGGTATCTTCCAGCCATGGGTAATCCAGATCTTCATTGCCTACCGCGCACATTTGGAACGAATGGCTTCCATTCTAAGTATACAGAGGTGCCTCCGTTTGTTCGCAAATCTCTTCTTGCCAACCTCTTCCACTGTCAGGTGGCTACTTTTGCCCGAGGCAAGACTTTTTTTGTGGCTGCGTGGGCAGGATGCCAGCGGGAGAGGGGTGATGCGAAGGTGGAGGCCGCGCAGGGTTTCAACTCCCAGTAGTCAGTGGGCTACCTTTTGGAGGCTTGACGAGATGATTCCTAGCAACTGGAACGGCAATTTTGATAATTCCGTTCAAGTGTGCCAGTGTTTTGGGTTGGAAGGGCTGGGTTTGGGTGGATTGCTTTAGCCATCCAATGTGTTTGACTTGGCTGCGGCTATGATGGAGAAACGGGGGGAACATTGAACAACAAGTCTTCATCCTTGTTTCTGCCCTTGCGGATGTTAGACGAATGGTGGAACAACAGATTCCTTCGGAATCAGGGCTTGATTTTGTTAAGCGTCATTGTCCCATCAAAGGAAGGCGATGCAAGAGTTGCACCCTTGTGAGTTGGAATCACAAAGAGCCAGAGTGTAAGACTGTAGAAGCTGGTCAAATGTGGTTAATTGTCTTCTTTTTAATGGATTCAACTGAAAATTCTGCATTAGATGAGCAACGATGAGTGCATGCTCTGACAAGAGGATTTGTTCCAGGTCCCTGTCCGTCTCCATGCTGCATTGGCAAATAGATTTTCTGTTTGTCTTTGTAGCGTATGCCGCTAAAATTGAGGAGATCATAGACGTAACATTTAGAAGGTCTGGCACAAAATACATTGGCGCTCGGAGCACGCGTGTTTATTGATAGTAGTGATGGAAAAAACAAAGTTGATGGTAGATGCGCGCAGTAGAAACCATTGAACACACAACATTGACATGGCCACACGAAAACATGCATTTGAGCTGGCAACGTGAGCTGTGGCAAGAGGATCCACGCTTCTAAAGTTCCAGGCCGTCCTGGTCTCCATGCTACTAGCCCGAAGGGGGCTGGGACTTTCAGCTGGTGTCTACTGTGCTGCGCGTGCAGAAGGAGAGCAGCTGGGCTTCAAGGTTTTTAGAGACTATCTAAGCTCAAAGGACAACCAGGTCTCCAATATTTAATCTCTCAGGTCCTACTTGGCTGGTTGAGTTCTAGGCCCTGGGAGAAAAGGTCTTGTGAAGACATTTCCTTGAAGACGGTTCTTGCTTGCAAAGAGAAAAGACACTAGACGGCGAATGGCCCGGGAGCGTGGAAGGCAAGAATATGTAGAATCATGTTAAGGTCAAAGGAGATATCTCCGGAAAGCGTGCAAGAGTAAGGGTTTACAGTGCTTGTATGTAAAGCCGCTCAAATAACAACAGAAAGAACTGTGTGGTCATATAGGATGGTGTGTTTCACGGGCAGAGACGTAGAGATTTCTTTTTTCCGCACGCGCACTCATCGAGGCAATAGCAGAGGTGCTGAGGTGTACCCGGTAGGCAAAACTGAAAGCAACGTTCATTCACGTAACATTAAGCATCGTGGGCGCCGCCAATCATCCCGCTCCCCAGCGACACGCCGAATTTACCCCAGCATGGTTTCCTTCCCCCAATAGCACGGACTCACGCACAAGCACTTTTCACCGTGGCCGCGCAAAACCGCATGGCACAGCGACATCGCAGACGGAATTTGGCCACACAGTGCACAACAGACTAGAGAAGACAATGTAACATGAAGCATTGTAGGCACCGCCTTAGGCCAAAGCTGCTTCCGTACTCTTTTTGTTCTTCCTTGTGGCCAGTTCCGATGCCACAGTTCCCAGAGCTGTACTACCAAGTGGCCAGTTCTGATGCCTGTGGCCAGTTCTGATGCCACAGCTCCCAGAGCTGCTTCCCGTACCAACTAGACTTGCACTACCAAATTTCTATTCCGGCGATAGTTACACACTTTGGCAACCTCCACCTTCGTTTTCGGCGACAGTTGCATGCTTTGGTAACTTTCCACCTCCGTTTTTGACGACAGTTGCACGTTTTGGCAACCTTCGTTTTGGGCGACAGTAACACGCTTTGGTAGCCTTCACCCCGCTCTCGACGACAGTTACACACTTTAGCAACTTCAGTTTCCGGCGCGATTTGCGACGACACTTCCTCACTTTGGCAACTGCCACCGTCAACGACAACAGTTACGCACTTTGAGCCTTCGACCCGCATGATCACCGCAGAGGGCTCATCAAGCACAGCTGGAATTCGCGTGTCACCACACGTTTGCCTCCGGCCATCACGCGCGTGGGGACAAACATATGTTTTACTCTTTATTGTTAACAGATGTTTACTGTTTACGTATGTGTTAACTGAAACAAGGCCCGAGCGAAAGTCATAGTTGATTTTGCACATGTTTTTTACTCAAGTAAGACTCCAGCGAAAGTTATACTTGACTGGTGTATGGTTTTACTTAAGGCAGAGACATCCAAGCAAGAACCCACGCCAAAGCAATGCAGCACCAAGCAGTTCACCAAAGCAAGATCCCAGTACCAAAGCAATGCTAGCGTAGCAACAAATCTACACAACCATGCCTGCAGGCTGCAGATGTACTTCTAGCAGTCTTACAAACGCAGCCATATAGCTCCCAAATGTCTAGTAGCCTGCAACCTGAAAACGTAGCTTCTAGCATACATACAAATGCAGCTAAATGCCGGAAAGATAACTCCCACATGTATTGATGCAGATGTGTTACGCAAAAGATCTCTACAGAAGAACCCTTCGTAATGCTCCCGGGAGAAAACCAAAAAGCAACCGTTTTTCACAAGAAGGCGCTAATCACCTAATAGAGCCTGCCCATGTCACCACTTCGCTTATCTATTTTTTGGGGTCACGACAATCCAGAGACTTGCGTATACGCGGGACTTCGAAAATGAAGGCAACTGCTGGTTGTTAGTGAATCTCTATTTAGGGGTGCCTGGATAGCCCATTTATACTCTTATTGACCAGGTTGGACTTAGGTCAGCCAGGGCACCTTGCTTGAAGGGAAATGACATGAAACCACATCTGTTCGGAGGTGACTCCCCGGCTTTTGACTACTGCAGCTACACCGAATTGCTTTCTTCAGCAACCTTCCCTCACCTAGTGATTGGCCAGAAAGACCCAAGTGTGTGGCTTCCCAGACAAGTTTTCTTACCAGGCTTTAGAAAAAGCAGTCCAAGCAAGTTCTTCAAACATTCTTCATGCAAAACCCAGCTCAGCGGTCAAAGGATGTATTCATTGTTTTGAACAGATCAATCAGGTCAGCTTGGCTGGACTTGGACCTGAACGAGGGCCGAGCGCATTGCAGACCTGAGCAGCGTCTTTGGATCTGCTTTTGCAACGTCTCCAACCGTTTGAATCAGCTGGAGACTCATGTGTGGCCTTGAACCTAGCAGAAACGCACAGAAAACCTTCATGACTTGTGACAAGTCAGCAAAATGCTACCCTGGACATGTGGTCCAAATACAGACAAGTGTCCTGTGTCGTGTGGTCTTGCATACCAAGAACGGTGCATCTGCAAAAAATGCATGTCAGTCGGGCTCCTGGCATACGCGCAGCTCTTAGTATCGCGCAGGAAACTTCTTGCAAAGAAGACTAATGCAGTTCCTCCAGAAGATGGCCCTGATCCGACAATGTGGAAGATCTCAGGTGCTCTAAGAGCTAGGAACTTCTGCGGAAGAACATGTATGACCCCTTCCAACTTCAGACTAAGCATTCAGGCCCAGCCAGTAGAGTTCCCCTCTGGCAGGTTCGATTCCTCAATATTCTTGAAGGTGTCGCAGATGAGTAGCCCGATAGCGGCAGTCTGTTCCTCACAAAACAGCTGGAGACTCATGTGTGGCCTTGAACCTGAAGAATTCTGGATGCCTCCTTACCACCCAAACCCCACGGAATCCAGCGCTGCTCCCTTTTTCGGCTTCCAGTTTGCCAGTTTCCGGCCAGACAGGTGCAAGTTCTCCCGCATCCTTTCTGGATTTGATTTGGGAAGACTGACCCATCTAAGTTCCCTCCTCCCACTTGATTCACCTTCACCAGATCCGCTCAGCTCGTCCACCGCTGGCCTCAGGCCGCCTCTACCCCAGCCCTCCGGCCGCAGCGCGTGCCTAGTGAAGCAGTCCCGGGCTCGTGAAACAGCGGCCTGAGTGAGGTAAATTGCAAGACACCCACTTCCTTGAGTGCTTGATTTGACTCCAAACAACTTGGGCTTGTCTTTTTTACGGTGTCCAGTTTATGTAGGGCTGGGATGTTCCACTTAGGCGAAGCATACCCCGAAGCATACCCTCTGAAAATGCTACTACATTTAGTCTTCACACTGCGCAAAGCATACCCCGAAACATACCCCCAAAGCATACCTCCGAAGCATATAGTCAAACATCCCGGCCTGGGAACCTTAAAAAAATACAACCCCACTTGGCACTTTGGAAGGCAAGTTTGACTATACTGAGTATTTGGAAGTACCGTCAAGTGTTTGGTATCGGACCCTTTGGAGGTTCCTCGAATGGCAGAAACGCACAGAAAACCTTCATGACTTGTGACAAGTCAGCAGAATGCTACCCTGGACATGTGGTCCAAATACAGACAAGTGTTCTGTGTCGTGAGTCGTGCGGTCTTTCATAACAAGAACGGTGAAGTCCAAAGAAGACTAATGCAGTTCCTCCAGAAGATGGCCCTGATCCGACAATGTGGAAGATCTCAGGTGCTCGAAGAGCTAGGAACTTCTGCGGAAGAACATGTATGACCCCTTCCAACTTCAGATTAAGCAATCAATTAAGCAATCAGGCCCAGCCAGTAGAGTTCCCTCTGGCCGGCTCGATTCCTCAATATTCTTGAAGGTGTCGCAGATGCGTAGCCCGATAGCGGCAGTGATTTTCACACCCATTCTTTCTTGTACAGAGGAATGAAGTAGCTGGTGTATGCTTCACATGATGCTTCAAAGCACTGAGTTGAAGCTTGTTCGGTATGTAGAAGAGCTTGCAATCACGAAAGCGATCTCCGAAGGAGGTCAGCTGAAGTTCTAGTGTACGATTATATAGATGGGTCTAAATCAAAGTGATCAATTGAACAATCACTACAAACGGCCCAACAAAGGGACTCGACATCACCAACATCATTCCCAGGGGATTACTGTATTTTTAAGGCGTTTTCACGGGCGTCGTCGTCGTCGCCGTCGCAAAGATTGTGGTACAGTAGGTGTTTTTTAGATCTACACTTGGTTACACACTTGAATGGAGCCGGCTTTTCAGTGTATTGCGTCTACGCTCTGGCGAGTCAACGCCAGAAAAATGAGTTCTCCTATTCGTCGTCGTCATCGCTTTCGTTCCCCGCCGCTCAAGTGAATTTTAGCAGATGCTGGTTTGTTTCGGAAGTAGGGAAACTTTGCACCCAAAGCACGCAAGGCGTTTCCTCTTTGAGGACCAGACCTGTTTGAAGGAGTTTTGCTGCTCTTGTGAGCCAAAGGAGCAAAGAAAGAGAAAGAGGTCACTATGGTCACTAGGAGCAAGCCGAACCCAACCTCCTGACTTTGGTCATTTGCGTAAGAGGCCAGTCATTGGCCAGTCATTGTGCAGGCCCAACGGAGGATCGGCCTCTTTGTTGATTTGAAAACGGCCCACCGGATGTGACTCTGTAATGCCTGCGTACTGTGGTACTGTGGTCGCGAAGGGTATCAGGCAGCATGAGCGTAGACTGAGTAGACTGAGCAATTACTAGCTTCGAGTCTTCTCAGCAGATTTAGATGCAACCTGCAGACATTGACTAGCATTGATTGACACAGCGTTGAGGCTGCTTTGCCGCCATCAACCCCTCTTGGAAGGATACAACCTGCACAAAAACCACTAGGTCGCTAGGAAGGAATCCCCTCTCCCTACAATCCCGGAATCCTAGCTCTTCAGTTTTCAGTTTGCTAGTCCGGTCCAAAGAAGTGTGACACTCGCCGGGCCCTCCCGTTGCTCGCCACCGCCTTCTCACTAGTGCTTTGTCTTCGATCTTCAGAGCGCAGGTTGGTTGGGACAAGGCAGACAAGAACAGCAAAGTGCAATGTTGATCATTTTGGGGTGCTCTTGAGAACGCAGACCTCCATTTTCTATTGTTGCTGTAAGGAATAGCTGCATTTTTCTGTTTAAGGCCCAGGCATTCATGGGCACTTTCCCACGATTGAGGAAACAGGAGCCTTGTTGACTAGCCTGGCGACCAGCCCACTTAGCAAGATCCAGCGCACTTAGCCCACTCCGTTTTTCTTTCAATGTCACCAACACTTCATTTCCTCCGCAATCCTGTGCCCTACTAAGTTGCTTGGCAGAGGTCCGGACCGGCGCATTCTTGACAAAGGTGACCACGGGGTCTTGGCCCAGTGCCGGAGTGGGGTATGACCACTCTGGCCCAGGCGAGCCAGGATTGGGATGCCCTTCTCCAGTCTGGAGGGTTTTACCCGACTGATCCTCCGTGATGTCCTTATAGGCCATTCGGTTGGAGTTTCTTCGGAACTGCTCCACCACTTCTTGGCGTTCGGTCATCACCGCCTCGATGCCCATCCTCTCATCGTTGGTGGCTGGTCGGCATTGTTCTTGGGCTGCCTTCCAAAGTTCCCCTAGCATAGACGCCCACAGATTGGCCCCGTCTGGGGTAATCACCACCCCTGGGCCCACCCACCGAGCCTTCGTCCCGGGGTTGTCGTCAGCGACATAGTGCTTCCTTTTGCGCACCTTTGGAACTCGGTGCGCGTACACGTACTCCAAAGCCAACAAACCCGACCCAACGCAGGAGTGCATTCCTCACTTCTTTTTGTCCATTTTGCTAGTAGGCAGTTGCCTATGAAACAAGAACCAAAACAAGGGTCATCGCGGGGTCGAGCAGGGTTGAGCCGTTGGAGTTAAGAAGGCGGTGGAAAATTGACCCAAAAAAACACTGCAGTGGCAGTGGACACACTGCAGTTTTCATCGACAGTATATCCTGGCAGAGTTTTGTGTTCTTCTTCCAGGTGTTTGCCAGGGAGCTGCGGTGACATGACCACCACATCGCGGGTTTAAATCGCCCACCGAATTCCCATGCCATACGGTCGTGGGGCGGGTGGGGCCAAGACAAGGAGTGGCACTGAGGCTAAAGAGGCGCTGAGACATGTCATGTAAGGATGTCCATCAACTCTTTGGCCAAAAGCCCGTGCTGAGCTGGATCAGACCTGGCAGTTGGTTCCTGCTTGTATACTTCACATGATGCTTCAAAGCAGTGAGTTGAAGCTTGTCTGGTATATAGAAGAGCTTGTGCAAAGAAATCAGCAGAAGCTGGTTTGTTTCGGAAGTTGGGAAACTTTGCGCCCAAAACGCGCAAGTCGTTTCCTCTTTGAGGACCAGACCTGTTCCGGCCTCTTCGTTGGATTGAAAATGGGCCACCGGATGTGACTCTGTAATGTCTGCGTGCTGTGGTGCTGTAGTTGCGAAGGGTATCAAACACCATTAGTGTAGACTGAGCAATTACTAGCTTCGAGTCTGTAACCTGCAGACATTGACTAGCATTGATTGACGCAGCGTTGAGGCTTCTTTGCCGCCATCAACCCCTCTTGGAAGGATACAACCTGCGCAAAAAAACCACTAGGTCACCAGGAAGGAATCCCCTCTCCCTACAATCCCGGAATCCTAGCTCTTCAGTTTTTGAGTTTGCTAGTCCAGTCCAAGGAAGTGTGACGCTGGGACAAGGCAGACAACGAACAGCAAAGTGCAATGTTGATCATTTTTGGGTGCTCTTGAGAATGCAGACGCCACAGTCACTAGTGCTTTGTCTTCGATCTTCAGAGTGCAGGTTGGTTGGGACAAGGCAGACAAGAACAGCAGAACGGGCCTGCCAGTTGGGGCGCATTTCGCCGCCCAGGTGCCATTTGGGCCCAGGTGTAAACCTTCGTGCCACGAGGTAGCAAAGGCATGAGGTTTTGTATTTTGTGCGAGGTGAAATGCTTCAGTGAAAGGTGGTGGGTGATGCATAGCCCCACAAGATGATAGGTATCCAGTTGGTTGGACCTGAGCTCAAAGGTCAACTAGACACTGAGCTGGTTTTTGGGAGACAGCTGGCTGTCTCAGTGACTGGAGGTACTCCCATGTGGTGGTGCACTGCTAAGTGACGATAGATACGTGAGGGTGGAGCGACCACGGCCACTCCGAAGCGCCCATAGGTCTCAGGAATCACTTGCAGATCCCGCAGATGCCTGCAGAATTGCAGAAGTTTGATGTAACTGGGCAATGCTACATCCATGCTGTAGACGGGTTGTCTACCACATGAGCAGCGTAAAAAGGGTCTCACAGGCAGAATAACCGAACTTGTCAACTCCAGCTGAAGCAAAAACTGTATGTGGCAAAGCTTGGTGGGGCGCCCGCGGAAGTAGATGAACCAAACTGTACTGGGCGCTGATGACTTGGGAGTAGTTGGTACTAGTGTCAGGAGTGTCCTCCAGCAACTCCCATGTCACCGCACAAACCACAGCAAAACAGAGGGGATACTACCCTGAGTGCAACACGGATGACATAGGAGTCGTACAGCTGCCAGCAAGCTCCCCCAAAAAAGATAAAGAAGGCAGGCAAATCACCTGCCACACCCTCCCAATGCACATGAGTTAGGAAAGCCTCAGCTGCACAGACCTTACAAAAACACAAGTCATTTGTCCCCAGCAGTTTTTATCTCTTCTGCCCGGATGTGCCTTGGAAATGGCGAGAGACAGACATGGAAGCATCTAGATCAGATCTCCAAGAAAAAGCTTTTTCAGCTGTCTCTTTTAAGCAAATTCACTGCTAAACGGAAGGAATGAGCGCCGGTGATTGGACCCCAAACAGTTGAAAACAATGAACCATGGAGACCGAGGTAACCCATGACTCTATGACTTCAGAAACAATGAACGATGAACCTATGACTTGGGACTTGTGGAGAATCGCCAAGGTCACCTATCAGAAGTGCCTGGCCAAAGTGCGTCCTATGTCATTTGCTCCCTCAACTCCCAACTCATGTGGCCTTCATCCACAAACACCTTATTTTTCCAGCATCGCCTATGATCACCGCTCATGATGGATTTGGTCAAATTCCTAGAGCGGCGCCTGATGACATAGGACTTGAACCCCTAGGTAATTTTCAAGCTTTTTCCTGATGACTTAGGGTTCTTTTTTTGCCTACCTCCGACAAGTCCTGAGTCACTGGAATGTAGTATAGTGATTTTAGTATTATTTCAATGCCTTGCAGGTGAAGCCTCAATGCTTTGCAGGATCAAACAATTCAATAGAATCAAGATTCTAGATTGACTCTGGTAGAATCTGGAAGTTTTCAAAAACGACGGAGTTCCCAGATTCCGCGAATTTCGTGAGGAGTGCTGCTGGCAGTTCGGTGTCTCCAGTGTGAAGGACTACGTCCACTGAGATTGACGACTCCAGGTACCGAAGCCGCCTGCCACACGTTCCACGTCGGTGCATGCCGTCCGGGAATGCACCGTTCGGTGCCGAGTTTCGGTCGGTACCTGGGCGTTGAGGTGCTTGGGTGGATCGAATCGGACGGGGGCGGGTTTGGTTCCTTAAGGAATTGCGGTTTTGCTTGGAATGTGGACCTTGAGCTTGACAATCTCTTTTGATTGTCTTTGTTGTGTTTTTTGTCTTCCAGCTCCAGAGAGGGTTGGAAGGTCTGCTCCGACTTGGCCAATCCCGCGGCGTTGAAACCAGGAGCCCCAACACCATGTAGCTAGACCTCAGATTCCGAATCCCAAAGCTGTTCAACGAAGCTTGAATAACTATGTCGAGGATTTGTCTTGTAAGCCCCCATTTCATCCAGACGGACTAGTGCCAATGCAGTTTGTGCAACCATCCTTTCCGGCGGTCCCAGCGATCCCACTCACATATGAACAATGTTTTCTCTACCGCCGAAACTTGAAGAAGGCCTTTGTCAAACAAAAAGAGCTGGATGCAGTGCCAAGCCCTTCTGCGCCCAATCAGTTCTGAATTCACATGTTGATATCGCCCAAGGGATTTTCTTCGTGCAGCGCGGACATTCGGTGTCATGTAATTAGTTTCCCTGGTATTTGTATAGTCTGTGCACGTTTTGTGGATACTTACCCATACTCCCAGGCACCGACGGCCATGGTGAAGGGCCGAAGCGCCGGATCGGATGCACGTCTGTCACGTCGGTAGGTCAACCAAGGTATCCTGTTGCCATGACCCACAACCGTATGTGCACCTGGATCACCCAAAGTGAACGGAGACACCGGGATTTGGCGTACAAGTGTGGTGGCTCGCCGTGGAGGCCGGGACTGCTTGATGGAGAAGGGCGCAGCGGTAGAGGCATGGAGGCACGCTGCTTCCTAACATCTTTGCCCCACGGTCGCTGGCCACTGGGCACCTCCACATGGTCAGCCACAGGGCTTTGTACATTGTCCAGCTAGGTTCTACACGGAGCAGTGCTGGGAGATTTGCCTGCCTTTGGACAAGTGCAGACTTGGCGCGAGACTTGCTGCAAGTGATCTTTCATTTAGCTCCTCATGCAATGGCTTCGCCAAGCTCGTGTCAATCCTAGGCTTCTTTGCTTCAGTTGAGACTCTTGTAACCGTACGACTCATCCCCGAAATCCCCGACCCAAACCGATCTCACACGTTGTCCGCTCTGTGGGTTTCTGGTGATGGAGTTTCTGGTTGCGAGATCTCGGCGTGGGAATGGCCCCCCTGGTGGCAGCAAGCATGAGTCCATGAGGTCATAGACACTTGCACGACGTTGGAGTTGTCTGTGGACAGGGAGATTTGAACCTTTTCTGTCCGGGAGCTCCTAAGAATATTCTGAAACAAACCAATGAATCTGGAACATCAGTCACAAGGCCAGTGTTTGTAAAGGTCAATGTTCTCTGGTGCAGCAAGCATGAGTCCATGAGGTCATAGACACTTGCACGACGTTGGAGTTGTCTGTGGACAGGGAGATTTGAACCTTTTCTGTCCGGGAGGCTCCCAAGAATATTCTGAAACAAACCAATGAATCTGGAACATCAGTCACAAGGCCAGTGTTTGTAAAGGTCAATGTTCTCTGCTTGGAGTCGAAGTGGAAAGCCGGTTGATGGCGACCGTGAAACTTTCAGAAAAATGTTGCGCCTTGGAAGTGGAAGTGGAAGTCGAGAGGCAAGCCCAGAGGCTGCAGTGATGGAAGTGCTTGGGTTTTTTCGCCTTCTGAGCTGCAGTATCAGAGGGGTAGGTAGACAAAGGCTGCAGACTCTGCAGACTTATGCTTTGTGGCCACGGCTGGTCTGCGAGCGCTCGGTGAGACCAAAGAGTTCACAGCGGCCTCAATCTTTGTTGTAATTAGCGGTTCTTCTTCAGACTGCGTGAGTGCAAGTTTGGCTCACCTTCGAGTGGAGGTTAGCTGTTCTTGTTCAGACCTCGTGTATCCTTCATGTGGCTCTGATACCAGTGTTTTAGGATGCTTTAGGTCCTCCTGGACTCAGCTTCCCACTCGTGGCGTGTCTGAGTTGGCCCGGATTGCCGAGTGAACTCGTCTGGACAAGTTCACACCTTTCTGTTCGGCGTTGCAAGTCACACGCAATCTGGACGCTGAAGTTGTGACCCCCTTCAGATTTGAGCATTGAACGCAAGACCAAAATTGTTTGGAGATCTCCGCAAAGTCTATTTTTTGCCTGGGCGGCGAAAAACACATTCTATTTGGAGGTAATGCCACAACAAGCCCAAAAGCGCCAACGGGCTGCTACATGTTCAATCATGCCAGGAGCGAGCGTTTGGGTCCAAACTAAGATGCACATCATCCACTGCTAGCAGGATTCAGCCACCCCCGACCGAGGGTCAGGTGTTGTCAGCGGTAGGGGTGTGGCAGTTTCGGTGCGTCGTCCGCTGCACCTGTGGGAGCCGAGAATCAATCAGCAGCGCAAGTTCAGGGTCAATGTCTTGCAGGTGAAGCATTGAAGAGATAGCTCATGCCATGTGGCGAGCTTTCCGAACTGGAAGATTCGGAAGGGCAGCTCCCGGTGCGCGTGGTGTGAAAGTTGATGGTGAACTTCTCGTATTGGACGACCAAGTGGTGGAGTGATCCAAGGATTAGATGTGTAATGATGTGTATGGGAATGTCTCAGCGACAAAGTTTCTTCTTTCCTTCCTATCTCAGAGGATTCCCGTCCTTTTAAACAGAAGCGGCTGTGACCAAGGCGCAGAACCGGCGGCGTCGGGCTTCCACATAGCCTGAAGAGACGATACACAGCTTGGCTGCTAGTCCTGGGAAGAAGACCGCTGTTGTGCTCCGAGTGCAGCTGCACTTGAAGGCTCATGGCGCCCAGCGCAACTCAGCGTAGAAATGTGGTGCGATCTGTATGGTTCATGTGATACTTCTCTCTTAACCCTACCTGCTGAACCCCTGGCCAGTGAAGTTCGGTTCCATCCCTGTTCCCCAGACAGGAGCTGAAGGCGTCAAACAAGCAGAAACATCCTTGGACAAGCCAAAAGTTGAAAGGTTTTGGATTGACGCCCCCAACTTTGCAGTTGGGCATATTTTGCCGTGTTATTCTTCCATGCTGATCTCGTCTCACACATGTCGCAAGCAGTTCCAATACTCTTCTCTTACAGTATCGCGATGTAGAGTGACCTTCTCAGAAGATTCCTATTGTTTGATTTTTGTTTGCGAGGGTACTTGTGCATCAATTTCTTGCTGTACTGCCAAGGATGCGGGCCAGGAAGGAACCCCTGATGAATTTGCCCAGCTTTTGTTTCCACAACATGCTTGCAGTAAGAAAGCGGAGCCTTAAAAGGTAGCTGTGAGCCGCAGCAACTTCTGACAGTTCCTTGGAATGCCTTTGCGCTTTGCTAAGAAGTGCTGCGGAAGTAGTAGCTGCCTGGCGACAGCTCGATTATTTGACGGCTTGGCTGCCACTCCTGGAAAGAAGACCGCGTTTGCTCCCTCTTCCATGCTCTTCATGTTGTCTCCGAGTGCAGCTGCGCTTGAAGGCTCATGGCGCCCAGCGCAACCCAGCGTAGAAATGTGGTGTGATTTGTACTGTTCATGTGAAAATTGTCTCTTAACCCTACCTGCTGATTTCCTGCGAGTCGCTAACCCAGAGTTGAACAGCTTTGGATTGACGCGCGCAATTTTTGCAGTTGAGCATATCTCCCTGTGTTATTCTTCCACATGTTTGCAGGCAGTTGCCACAGGCTCTGGACAAATCCCCCGCACTCCTCTGGACGGCAATTGGTTTTAAAGCCGCGCAGAGTTGGAGGAGGAACTTGAGAAACAACAGCCCTTGCACTGCCCTGTCAGTTTTCCGCTGGCCTTCCAATAGACCAACCATGGTGAAAATCTGTGAGGGGCGATGGTCGACTGTTCGGGGTTCATGTGTGGGTCCATTTCGGTTTATCTCAAACTCAAGTGGCTCCCGTCAGATTCAGCAAGAGAACAGCGATCTAGTAAAGGCCTGTGGTTGTAGATTGTAGGGGTGTACTGGCGTGGGATTGATCTAATAAGAGTCTATGTGAGACCCTTTTCTCCACTTCTTTCAGGGGTAAGGACTCTGCAGCGGAGCGGGGCATGGGCTCGATCGAAACAAAGCTATGCGCTCAGCGCGCACCCTTTCCAATGACCTCGTCGGTCACTCCATAGCCAGGTCGTGGCGAGAGAAAGCACACAAAAAGGGCCCCTTCTCGAGCGGTAAGGGGCGCCGGGAGAAATCAGCTCAAACCATTGAACCTGACGTGTCTAGCTGGATCTGTTGCACCAGCACAAAAAAAGTTCAGGTTCAGTGCCTCTCTCATGGCCCGTTCGGCCTCAGCAGCAGCGTTGCCGGTCAAGTAGCCACTGGCATCGATCTTGGAGCGTGTCAGCCGCTGCCAAATGCTGTGCCTGGAGGGTCATAATCTCGTCCAGGTAGCTATCCATGGCTCCATGGGTGTGAAGGGGATGAGAGTCGTGGCCAAGGGCATCATCCACCTTTTGAATCGCAGTGCGACCTTCTCTTTTGTTCTTCTTTGCAGCCACGAAGTTGGGGGTTGTAGGCGATCGACCAGAGCCAGGTTCGAAGAAACTTCATGAGACCAATCCTGGCCTCTCCCCGTTTCTTCGTGAGGGCATCGGCAAGGCCATAGTCCGATGTGAGCCAGCGCAGTTCACATCCAACCCTTTTGAGGTTGTCCCGAAGCTGAAATGCCTGCAACGCTGCCCTCATATTGGATAGCCCCAGAAGTGGGCTTTCGTGCAGCCCTACGGTCGTAGCTGCCACGGCTGTCGGTGCAGACCACACCGCGCACCAGCTGCGCTCGCTCCTCCGCCATGGTGACCAGGTCAGCACGGCGCTCGGGCCGAAGGAGTCCACATCCATGTAGTTCGCTCCAAAGCATGCGAACTCGGAAGTTCTGATCTTCCGCTTCCAGGGTGGACTGGACCTCAGCGTCATTGCTGCCCACTGCCTTGCGCTTCAACTTCCGGAGGCGCATGGGAGTCACCTCCAGCCAGAGCTTCTGGCGGCCTGTTCAGGTGGCTTTGGTCACCCATGGAGATGAAGACGATGTCGTTCCAACATCGAGTGCCAGGCAGGCGAAAGAACTGCAGGTTTGTGGCCTCGGATCGAACTTCTTAAATCATAAGCTGAATTTCTTTTGCAGTGGCGGTCTGAATGGCCACCATTGGAGTGCGCCCAATGCCGTTCTACATGCGCCAACTTCAGCTTTTGACAGAGGACCTTCTTCACAAAGTCGTGTTGCTGGTGTCAAGGTCAGCAACGGTCTCGATGTAGGCCTCTTGGTCAATGACAATCTTGAAGTTGCCATCTGACTGAACCTGAGTCTTCAAGTCGGTGCAGCGTGACGGTAGTTGTCCTTCTTGGCAGTTCCCCACTTGTAGGCGCCAAGGATCTTGGCATAGATGGTTGCCCACTGGGTTGCCCACAACATGGAAGTCGTCCCATAGGCATCGCTCACCCATGATGGGTGTTGCTTCCAGCTCGCACCTTGCGGTGTAAGCTGAGCCACAAGCCCCGACGAGGTGCTGTCATTTCTGTGATGCAAGGCATCCCGCAGCTCCTTGACCCCACTGGTCCAAATCTCCTGGTCTGCTTCTGTGTAGCAGCAGTCTGGAGAAAGGCGTAGCCAGATCCAACCCATGGATGGGCCATTGATGATGGGTCGCCAACAAATACATCATATTCCGCCCGATGGTCGGCATTACTGGAGCCGAAGTTTGGAACGAGCGGTCCAGCAACGAGGGGTGCTGGAACCCCAACAAAGCAATTCTCGCTTTCGCCTTGCGGCTGCCGTCGTGACCAGCACAGTGTTGTCGTTGACGGCTGCTTGCCGAGCGTCTGCCAGTTCGTCAGGAGGCGTCGCCTTCCATGTCAAGACCCAGCGAGCTTTGATGATGCGGTTGCTACCAAATGCTTGCCGGACTTCAGCATCATTGAGACATTTCCTCGCAGCATTGTTTTTGATGAACTTCCTTGGCCTTGGCCCGTCCAAATTGTGCACGCTGGTACGGCGTGAGCTTCTGGAGCTGGACCTCTGAGCTGCCCATCTTCTTGGTCAAATAGAGAATGGGGTTGCGCTCAAACATCTTTTGTTGGCGATGACTTGCCAGGTGGACGTCAAACTCAATCGCAAGCACTTCCTCACCAGCCATGAGCGCTGAGTGGAGATCCATAGAAGCCACTTCAAGGCGTGCATCCGCCTCCAACTGTTCCACCCATTTGAGGTCATAGTCATCATGCCGAGGACGTTTGGGATCAGGAGCTTCAGGATGAGGAGCTGCCTGAGGTGCTTTGTCGCCGGCTTCATAGTCGTTGAGTGGAGCCTCATCTGGGCTGGAAGGAGCGTAGTCAGAATCAACAGGAATAATAATACCTTCAGGTGCAGGTGTTTCCTTTGGCGCATAGGATGGAGGTGCTGCCGACGAACTTGAGCCAACTCCAACAGGCGTTAATGGATCTTGCGCTAATCATCAGGTCCCAGCGTTGACTTTTGGGTCGCCCTTCTCACACGAATCATGGATGATTTATCCGGCGGTGGCACTTCATCAGTGATGTTGGTGAACTCACGTAGATCAGATAGCGAGCGCCACTGGGTGATGCCTTCCTTGGTGTGGAGCTCATGGTGCAGCTTCCCAGTTGGAGCCGCCGGTCGAACAGAGTGCACACTGCGTCGAAGAAGCTTGCCTGAGACGCAGAACCCCAAAAATGTGTCGCCGAGGATCATCTTGATTTTGATGTGGTAGTACCTCGGTGAAGATGACTCTGCCTGGACCAATCCATCCAGGTCGGCTACTTTTCTTCATGCCACCACGTGGATCTTTGTGAACGGCACACCTTCACCAAATCAGCCACTTGAAAGGAACGGAGTGGTTGTCGGACCTTGCTGTTGCCAAGGCGAGACAGAATCCTCTGAGATCTGGATTTGGTGGCCACTTGTCCTGCTCGAAGACGGGCTGCAACCAAATTGCCATAGGTTGCGCCTGGAAGCAGACCAGGCGCCTTTCAAACGATCAACAAGACCGGACTCGTCGATCTCATTCGCACTTTCCACATTGGGTCTACTACCTGCCTCTGGTCGACGAAGAACCAAAGGTAAGGGTCGTAAATTCGTAAAAGGAGCTTGCCACTAGCGCACTGCGCCAGCAAGTCGAAAATAGGACAAGAAGTATATACAGGCAGCTTTCAAATTTCTTTTCTTGTATTTCCTTTTTTTCGCCATACCTCGATTTCTGTCTGAAAAGAAGGATTCCGAGGACTCACATACAAACGACGCAAAGAGGAAGCATCCATTTCCGCGTTGCCCGACAGCTCTGCTCGCTTGCTTTGCTTCTCACAAGGAGCTAGCCGCCAAGGTGAGGGAGACAACTGGGTCCTGAGTAGCCAATCCACGGAGATCAAACCACTTGGTGGTGTCCTCAACGAAAGACATCGGGCCCCCGAGCAACGGAGCGGGGCAGGATAGCGAGATGGGCTCGATCGAAGCAAAGCAAGCTATGTGCTCAGTGCGTACCCTTTCCAATGACCTCGTCGGTCACTCCATAGCCAGGTCGTGGCGAGACGAAGCACACAAAAAGGGGCCCAATCTCCAGCGGCAAGGGGCACCGGGAGAAATCAGCCCAAACCACTGAACCTGACATGTCTAGCTGGATCTGTTGCAGACTCTTTCCAAGTCAAAGCCTGGTGTTGCTCCGCGACTTTGTGGCTCAAACGGCAGCGTTTGGGCGAACCAGTGACCTTGCGGACGGCGCAGCGATGTGTGCGACATCGAAGGATCGCTCGATCTGATGGCGATCCGTGGGCAGCCGAAGCCTCAGTTATGTGAGGAGGGAAGTGGCAGTCTTTTTACCACTTCTTCTGAGGGGCAAAGTTTTTCTTGGGGTTGAATTTGTTGGGCACTTTGATTAAGATAACTGCCAGAAGAACATGCGGAGAAGATTACATTGTAACATGTTCTACACAAATAAAGTGCTTGCCCATGGGATTGCGGCTGGGGTCTAGGTGAAAGACAAGACATGCCTTGTTCTTCGATGGGCGTATTTCATAAACCATTGTGTTTCTTGTGTGTTGAATCGTTTCTTGTGTGTTGAATCCTGTTCATTTTCCCCACATCTTAGTGTGGGGTTCTTCTTTTCTATGTCTCATCCCGCTTCTCCCGCCCGCCTGCCGCCTCCAAGAGACAACACACACACAGAGACAACGCACACAGAGACAACACACACAGAGACAACACACACCGAGACAACACACACCGAGACAACACACACCGAGACAACACACACACACACAGAGACAACGCACACAGAGATAACGCACACAGAGACAACACACACAGAGACAACACACACAGAGACAACACACACCGAGACAACACACACCGAGACAACACACACAGAGACAACACACACAGAGACGGCGCTCTCTGTCTTATTGTGAATTGCAGTAGATCTCGCTCTCTTAGAGGGTCTGGCGGTTGCGTTGTTGCCGGTGGTCGCCTGTGGTCGCCGCTGGTCGCCGCTGGTCGGCTGCGGCGCTGTCTTATTGTGAATTGCAGTAGATCTCGCTCTCTTAGAGGGTCTGGCGGTTGCGTTGTCGCCGGTGGTCGCCTGTGGTCACCGCTGGTCGCCGCTGGTCGGCTGCGGCGCTGTCTTATTGTGAATTGCAGTAGATCTCGCTCTCTTAGAGGGTCTGGCGGTTGCGTTGTCGCCGGTGGTCGCCTGTGGTCGCCGCTGGTCGGCTGCGGCGCTGTCTTATTGTGAATTGCAGTAGATCTCGCTCTCTTAGAGGGTCTGGCGGTTGCGTTGTCGCCGGTGGTCGCCTGTGGTCGCCGCTGGTCGCCGCTGGTCGGCTGCGGCGCTGTCTTATTGTGAGTTGCAGTAGATCTCGCTCTCTTATAGAGGGTCCGGCTGTTGCGTTGTCGCCGGTGGTCGCCTGTGGTCGCCGCTGGTCGCCGCTGGTCGGCTGCGGCGCTGTCTTATTGTGAATTGCAGTAGATCTCGCTCTCTTAGAGGGTCTGGCAGTTGCGTTGTCGCCGGTGGTCGCCTGTGGTCGCCGCTGGTCGCCGCTGGTCGGCTGCGGCGCTGTCTTATTGTGAATTTCAGTAGATCTCGCTCTCTTAGAGGGTCTGGCGGTTGCGTTGTTGCCGGTGGTCGCCTGTGGTCGCCGCTGGTCGGCTGCGGCGCTGTCTTATTGTGAATTGCAGTAGATCTCGCTCTCTTAGAGGGTCTGGCGGTTGCGTTGTCGCCGGTGGTCGCCTGTTTTCGCCGCTGGTCGCCGCTGGTCGGCTGCGGCGCTGTCTTATTTTGAATTGCAGCAGATCTCGCTCTCTTAGGAGGTCGGCGGTTGCGTTGTCGCCGGTGGTCGCCTGTGGTCGCCGCTGGTCGCCGCTGGTCGGCTGCGGCGCTGTCTTATTGTGAATTGCAGTAGATCTCGCTCTCTTAGAGGATCTGGCGGTTGCGACTTGATAGTACAACGTTAGTACGCGGAGTAGCTGGGGAGTGGGAAGATGAGAACTGGCGACTTTGTAGTACAACTTTAGTACGCGGAGTATGTGGCGAGTTGGAAGATGAGAACTGGTGACTTTGTGGTACAACTTTAGTACGCGGACCAGCTGGGGAGCTGGAAGATGAGAACTGGCGACTTTGTAGTACAACTGTAGTACGCGGAGTAGCTGGGGAGCTGGAAGCTGAGAACTGGCGACTTTGTAGTACAACTTTAGTACGCGGAGCAATCTGTGGAGCTGGAAGCTGAGAACTGGCGACTTTGTAGTACAACTTTAGTACGCGGAGTAGCTGTGGAGCTGGAAGCTGAGAACTGGCGAGTTTCTAGTACAACTTTAGTACGCGGAGCAATCTGTGGAGCTGGAAGCTGAGAACTGGCGACCTGAACTCCTGCCCAGCGAAGTTCGACACCGTCCCTGTTGCACAGACACAGCCAGAGTCGCTAACCAAGAGTTGAACAGCTTTGGATTGACACGCGCAATTTTTGCAGGTGGGCATATCTCCCTGTGTTATTCTTCCACATTTTGCAGGCAGTTGCCACAGGCTCTGGACAAATCCTCCGCACTCCTCTGGACGGCAACTGGTTTTTTGCAGAGAGTTGGTGGAGGAACTTGAGAAACACCAGCCCTTGCACTGTCCTGTCAGTTTTCCGCTGGCCTTTCAAAAGACTAAGAGACCAACTGTGTGAAAATGTGTGAGGGGCGGCAGTCAACTGTTCGTGGTTCATCTGTGGGTCCATAGGGGTTTATCTCAAATTGGGGGTGGCTCCCTTCAGATTCAGCATAAGAGAACAGCGATCTAGTAAAGGGCGGTGGTTGTAGTGGGATTGATCTAAGAGTCTATGTGAGACCCTTTTCTCCACTTCTACCAGGGGTAAGGACTCTTTCCAAGTCAAAGCATGGCGATTGTGACTGTTTCTCCGCCGCGACTTTGTGGCTCAAATTTCAGCATTTTGGTGAACCAACGCCTTTCAACCCAGCGAACCCGCGGACGACGCCGTGTGCGACTTCGATCGATCGATCGATCTGTGATGGCAATCCGTGGGCAGCCGAAGCCTCAGTTGTGTGACGAGGGATGTGGCAGTCTTTTTACAACTTCTTCTGAGGGCAAAGTGCCCTTGTGGTAGTTTTTATTTTTGCAACCCTGACTAGGGTTTAGAATGTGGCAGAGGAGCATGTGGAGAAGAACTATCTATATATATATATACAAATCGAGTGGCGTGGCTACGCTGGTGATTTGCCTTTTGAACGAAGCACGGCGCTTCGCCAACACTTGGGCACTTTGATTAAACTATAGAATCTGCCAGAACAACATGCGGAGAAGATTAGAGTTGAAAACAGAAATAAAGTGCCTACAAGGCATCCTACGGACCATGTGACCGAGAGGGATTGGTCCCAAAAGGTGCCTAACGATTCAATACAGCTTTACTTAAACCACCTGACAGGGTTTCCAAAGTCAATGGATCCATCCCAATACATTGCTAAATTCAAACGCAGGTTGCTGAGAAAAACCCTTTTGTGACAATCTTGCAAAACAAGCAGGAAAGGAAAAGCACCAGAGCACAAGCAGGACACAGGACAGCAGTGGCCGGCAAGCCGCACAAAGCGCGACACGCAGCCTCAGGCAAACCAGAGATCACACAGGGAGACAAGCTTGGGAGACAAGTGGGGAGGCGCAACCATGCCTTGGTCTTCGATGGGCGTATTTCATAAACCATCGTGTTTCTTGTGTGTTCAATCCCGTTCATCCTTCTTTTTTGTGTACGTGACACCGTGAGTGTGTGACTAGGATTGGGTCTCTCCTGATCTCTAACCCGGCTTGCTGGTGATGCTTGATAACAATAGCATAATGGACCGTTCCGGGGGATAATGTAAGGGGGAGGCCTGGTGAGA
This sequence comes from Porites rus, assembly GCA_964035705.1. Lineage (NCBI taxonomy): Eukaryota > Metazoa > Cnidaria > Anthozoa > Scleractinia > Poritidae > Porites > Porites rus. The sequence continues at coordinate 36,043 of CAXIVM010002553.1, read as the reverse complement.
GGGGATTCCAAGAATTGCTCAGGTATGTAGGGTATCTTCCAGCCATGAGCAATCCAGATCTTCATGACCTACCGCGCACTTTTGGAAAGAATGGCTTTCATTCTGAGTATACAGAGGTGCCTCCGTTTGTTCACAAATCTCTTTTTGCCAACCTCTTCCACTGTCAGGTGGCTACTTTTGCCGCGTGGGCAGGCTGCCAGCGGGAGAGGGGGTGATGCGAAGGTGGAGGCCACGCAGGGTTCCAACTCCCAGTAGTCAGCGGGCCCCCTTTTGGAGGCTTGACAAGATGATTCCCAGCAACTGTTGATTATTCCATTCAAGTGTGCCAGTGTTTTGGGTTGGAAGGGTTGGGTTTCGGTGGATTGCTTTAGCCATCCAATGTGTCTGACTTGGCTGCGGTTATGATGGAGAAACGGGGCGAACATTGAACAACAAGTCTTCATCCTTGTTTCTGCCCTTGCGGGTTTTAGACGAATGGTGGAACAACAGATTCCTTCGGCTTCAGGGCTTGATTTTGTGAAGCGTCATTGTCCCATCAAAGGAAGGCGATGCAAGAGTTGCACCCTTGTGAGTTGAAATCATAAAGAGCCGGACTGTAAGACTGTAGAAGCGTGTCACATGTGTCTAATTTGTCTTCTTTTTTATATTCAATCATTTAAGGTAGGCAGGGTCGGTGATGATGAATTATTTGGGAAGCTTCGAACCAACGTCTCCCAATGTTTGAATGCTCAAGCCAAACTGGGGAGACGCCCCTTGAGGAGCAGTGTCGCTGCTGGTACCTCAAGCTAAACTTTTTCTTCCCGTTTCGGACGCCATGGCAAGCGCTGACGAGCAAATCCGCCGCTCTGCTGAACAGCAGAAGCTGGAGCGGTGGTGCGCTGCCCATGGTATTGAACGGCCCTCCGACTTGGCGTTTTACTTCGTTACCTACGAAGAAGCGCTGAAGCAGGGCCGCGCGGTGGCGGATGCCTGGGACCAGGCGCGCCGCGAAGCGGAGCTGGGCGCTGGGGCCCTGGTGCGAGACATCGTTCGCCGCGAACAAGTTTCGCAAGCTGCGCCGCGGCCTACCACATCTCCACCGTTGAGGCCACGACCTACCCCATCGTTTGCGGGGCCAGTCAGGCCCAGCACCCAGGGCCGTCAGTCGGGCGGCCCTGATGGCGGTGCCTTGACCTTTCTGCCCCAGTTGATGGCCATTCTTCTGGCAGTCGAGCCCCCGCCGGCGGCTCGCTTGGCTGAGATCACCGCCAACTTCGAGGCCAAGATTACGCATGTGCTCCAGAAGGCGGAGGCCGCCACTGTGAAGCGGGCATTGCACACGTGGCAAGAGCTTCAAGGGGTCATTGCGGCCGCAGGTGGAGGTATCCCGGACAAACACCTCCTGGCCACCTTCATTCGGGAGCACAAGTCCCCTACAAGGGCATATACCGCTCTGGGATGGATCGTCCGCAATTTGACCTCTCCGAAGTGGTGAAACCTCGGGCCGGTTTGGGATCTCGCCTCGGCCAGGGGCAGGCGCAGGCGGCGACTTTGGAGCCATCTATGGTCATCCACCTGTTGGGTACCTTGGAATCCACCGTTGACAATCCTCACTGACAATCCTCACTGGCCCATGGTGTTTTGTGCCTACGCCCTATGTTTTGGTGTGGTCAGGTACACCCATTTGCAACGGAGCTACTTGGTCGGCGGTAACGGGGGCATCCTCGTGTTCTGGTGCACAAAAGGTAAGACTGGCAGTCGTGGTGGATTTGCCTGGAGCGTTCCGAGGTATTGTGGCACGTTGGACCTTCTACAAGTGCTGGGTGCCCATTTGAACAAAGTGCGCCCCAGAACAGGCGCCGGCTTCAGGCGCTGGCATTGGTTGGGGTTCGACTCGGCTACAGCCCAGCCGGTGGGTACAGCGCAGTGTGTCCGGATCCTGCGACCATACCTGAGTGCGGCTATGGACGTTACCAGCCTCTCGTCCTACTCGTTCCGCCGAGTGCTTCCGACTTTGGCAGGGTATGTGGGGCTATCAGAGACAGAGCGACTTGCTCTTGGACAATGGGTGGATCAGTCCTCCAAGTCTACGGCTACCACCCCTCTGCGATATGACTCGCGGAAACAACGCCTGCGACACCAGTTACGCTTGGTGGCCGGTTTGCACTTCTTCCAGGACCTCAACATGGCTTTGTGGGACGAACTGCCGACAGGCTATGCCTCTGCACGATGGTCCACTTGCATGGAGGAGGCTGATGAGCTCCTTGCTTCGGACCCCCAGATCCGCCGAGTTTCTACGGACTCCATCCCGGGCATGCCTGTGGTCAAGACCCTGCTGCCGGCCCAGGTCCAGATCATTCGAGCTACTGGTCAACGCCTCACTGCCGCGCTCAGGCGGAAGCGCCCGGCCCCAGCCGCGGCTGCCAGCCCGGTGCCCGAGCCCACACAGGGGCCGAGGAACACGGTGTCAACATTTTCGTTCACCAGTCCCTCGCGGCCGGCGAAGCGGGCACGGGTGGAGCCGCCACCCAGGGCTGCTGCTGGCGGTAGCGCCCAACCGGTGACCGCCCAAAGCACCTCCGCCGAAGGTGCCACCTGTGCTGCCTGTGGTTTCGCCCTCATCAGCTTCGGCATCTACTCCATCTTTGCGGGCACCACCACCTTTGCCATCGACTTCACCTCGGGCATCTTCATCTTCGACAGCAGCAGTCCCTTCGAGCACGCCACCTTCGACCCCCAAAGTCAAGGCCATGCCCTCAGTGCTGCAACCGTCGCCGGAGCGGCCTCAGCACCTGCAGGAGGCGAATGACGCGGCCTTCGATGCAGCGGCACGGGAACGCTGGCGCCGGCCCGGGCACAGCGGTGCCCCAGAGCCTCCTACGCTCATCTTCCTGGGCGAAGCAGGCAACGGTTCTATCTACTTGGGCGGTCTGCCCACGGACCGGGCCTGGTTGGAGGCCCACCACATCGGCATGAGCCTCAGCGCTATGGACAAGATTGCCGCCGACTGTCGGGGAGGGGTCAGCGCTCGCCAGGTCTACCAATTCAATGTTCCTGTTGGTCATCAAGGAGCCCTCCGTAACCGCCAATTGAAGTTGGTGCTGCCCTATCTTCCTGGCAACCCTGTATTCAGGCTACTCCGTCCTGGTTCATTGCATGGCGGGGGTGCACAGGGCCCCTGTGCTGGCTGGTTTGCTACTCGCATGGATCCGGCGGTGCTCCTTCGAGGAAGCATACTCCCGACTGGAGGGCTTGCGGGCTATCGACCGAGCCGGTGTGCTCAGCCGGCGGGGCGGCTCTGATATCTTCAAATGGGCACGGAACCAGGTCAACATCACACCACCGTCCCTGCCGAGGTATCCGATTTCCTTCATTACCTCTACAAAAGCAGGATCACACTGGCATGTGGAGCGTGACAACGCGCCCTGGTGCAGATGGCGCCAGCGCAATGCTGCTTATCGAGGCGAAGTCCACCGAGCTCGCAGCATTCATGAGGCCTTGGCCTATGGGCGTGATTTCTGTATCACATGTAAAGCAGTGCTCCCTGGCAATGCCCAGGTCCACTTGTACTAATAACTGCAGTCCTTCGGAAACAGCACGCCTACCGGGTAGGCCGAGAGGGCGTCTCGTGTGCTATGCAAGTTGTGCATCATAGGGACTCGGCGGACGGCCCGAGGAGTAGGTCCCTAGTCTGAACGTCGATCGAATTTTTATAGTCAGTCTTGTATGTTTGCTGCAGCTTCTCGTATCCCAGTGAACTCCGGACTACACGACCATACCCTGCGCCAATGGACCGGCCTCAGGCGATCCAGTTCGTTGCCGTGACACTGGCGCCCTTGGAGGGCGAGGCCAGACGGGCCCGTGCTTGGGAGGTAGGGGATCAAATGGACCAGGCCTGTCGGGCCTTGACGGCCCTTCCCCGACCTCCACCTCTTGTCTAGGGGTGGTACAGGTTCAGTTGCGTGCTGCACGGAACCTATGTGAATCATGGATTGAATGGTGGGATGAGATCCAAGACCTGCCCAGGGAGGCAGCACGCCCAGAGCCTAGGCTGGAAGGGCTGTTGTGGCCGGCGGCCCCCAAAATCTGGTTCTTTGCCTCCCTACGCCCCATTGGTCCACACTACATGTGACGATTTGGCGCGTCACCATGACAGTCTCCATGAGGCCGATCGCGCTTTGTTCCGTCAATTGCTCTATACCGCCCACTACGAGGCCCACGCGGCAGGCGAGGCTATCAGTTGGCCAGCGCTACAATGCCTGAGCTTGGAGCTCGGGGAGCTTGCAAAGCGGCTTCAGTAGTCATGCCATGAACGACTTTGAGTTTTTGAAAAAGGGTTGACACTGTGCGGTGCTCCACTTGCTATCCGCTGTTGCTTTGCTTTATGTTAGCAGACCCTGTCCACTCTTAGCTTCTGTGACCTTCCGCAGCCGTATTTGCTCTCCAGTGTTCGCTGATCCCACCGTCTTCTTTTGTGGATCATGGCCACCGTCCCTAAGCAGCTCGCTACGCCGGAGGACACCTTCACAGCTCTTGCGCTGCAGTTCAATTTTGAGCAGCGCATCAAAGACAAGATCATTGAGTTGGGGATTCGCACTATTGCAGAATTCCGCCACTATGCTCGCAGTGAGGATGAAATCAAGAAGCTCTTCATCGATACGATCAAGGATCCAGCCTATGAGGAGATGCAAGGGCGCCTCCAGGCTGCTAGGCTGCGCTTCGCTTGGACGGCGTGCAAGGCCTTGCTGGACTCCGAGCACGCAGCGGCCAGCCTGCCTCCAGCGCCAACGGAAGAAGAGACGCTGCTTCCCAAACAGGAGCTCGAGCAGTTGAAAGAGGCTTTCTTTCGATGCTACCACTTGCGTCCAGAACCTCGCCAGTATCCCTCCGACCGACTTCTGTCTAAGCTCAGCCGACAGCTGACACGAAGCCAGTTCGAGGTCATGGATTTGTGGACGGTCCGCTCACTCACCTTTCAGCGCACACATAGCCAGAAGCGGCGACGCCTGACGGGCAACCTGTACCTCCAGGAGGATGATGAGGACGAGATCACCGCCAAGTCCTGGCTTTCCTACATGGCCAAGATGGACACCTACTTCTTGGCCCTGGCTATTGTGGGGTGTCGCCCCGTGGAGCCGGCGCCGTCTGCGCCTGAGTCGCTCGGTGCAGACAGTGTGCAATGATTGCAACACGACTCCGCAGCGGTGCGCCCCGCGTGGGCAGTTCTTCTTGGTGCGGCACTGATTGCGCTGGTAGGCCTGACAAAGCTGCGTGCCATCACGAAGACTGGAAACCACCGACCCCACCGGCCCTGCATCCGCAGGGGGGGCCTTGGCGGGTGACGTGCCGCCAGCAGTTGTACCCGTGGTGATGCTGGGGGCTGGCAGGGCCCCGGCCAACCAAAGGGCGTCGCGCTCCCGCATGATGGCACTGATAACATTGCCAAGTGTCGTGTGGCCCGTGCATCGGGCTGCCCACTGACCGCGCTCTTCCACATCGAGGTGTTGGACCAACTGCAGGCGCCTCCCCTCCGAGGTGTGCAGAATCAAATCATGGCAGCGGCTGGAATAGGACAGCGGGTCTGCGGATCGTACCAGCACTCGCCTTCCGGATGCCCCAAGGCTGCTTGAAAAGAGGGCCGCTCCTCTGTTGGGGGGGGGCGAGGCCAATCTTTGGACACTCCTGTCTTTCATGACTTCCGTTCATTTTTGGCCGAGTTGGAGTCCATTGATATGCACCAGACTGAAGCCTCACCCTGCCCCGTCCTCCTTGATGTGTTCAGTGGGGTCCATGCACCGTTGTCCAAGGCCTTCTTGTGGTGCCAATGGGAGATCATCACACCGATTGACATCGAGATCGACCAGGACCTGGACGTGTCGCGTCCGGCGGTCCGTCGGGCTATTCAGGCTGTGCTTCCTCGGGTGGCCACTATTGCGGGGGCTATGAGTTGTGCTACCAAATCAAGAGCTAGGGAGAAACGGCCCGGTCCCCCTCCTCTACGATCTGAGGAATACCCACGGGGTCTACCAGGACTGGACGCGGGACAACAGGCACGGGTCGATGCTGACAACTATTCCAGTGATTACCTGTTGGCCTTACAATACTGGGGGCATCAGCAGAACATCGCATGTCTCCGCGAGAACCCGCTCAGGTCTCTGCACTGGTGGGACCCGGTCGAGCAGTACCTGTGCCAGGAGGATGATTGGCAGGATTTGGACTATGATGCATGCGTCTTCGGAGGCGCTCGACGCAAAGCCCAAAAGTTCCGCCACAACATCCCCGAGTTAGCCTCCCTTCCGGCCGTTCGATGTGGACACATTCATGACCCCAACGAGTGGCGCTCGTCGGGTAATGGGCAGTTCTCCACCTTCAACGAAGCGGAGTACACACCTAGTTTGGTCTTCACCCTAGCAGTATGCTGCACGGCATGGGCTGCGCGAAAGGGCTATGGCATCCTCGCCATCCCAAGGTTACCGCCCATCAACACCTCAGGGGACGTACGACCACTGCTCCATTTCGAGCCGTCCGAGCTGCAAGAAGATCTGATGAATGTCATGGGTTTCCACCTGGGCCTTACACCACCACGAGAAGACTCGTCCCATGTGCCCACTCGCCAAGTCGCATTCGATGTGTTACAGCTGAGGTCACAACTCACAGACATGGACGTGTACATCGGCCCCGGGCATTTCTCCCATCGGTGGCCACTGACACAGTGGCAAAACCCCTTCCGGACAGGGGAAGGCAGGACTGCTATTGAGAGTGTCCTTCACTACGCCAGATGGATCGCCGACCAGGACCATCTGCTGGCTGACCTCCCATCCCTACATGGCAAGACTCTGGTGTGCGACTGCCCCCACAACGTGCTATGTCATGGAGATATCATTCGCGCTCTGGTTTGGACTACTTCACGTCCTACTTCGACCTCAGGCCACGCCCATCCCGCTAGGGCACAGTTGCTACGGGTTTCACTCATTGCTGCCGGCATTCGCCCTGCCAGGGCAGTCCCGTTGCGCTTCTCTCAGAAGATTGTGGTGGCCAGCCTCATGGCCCTTTGTCCAGATGTCAGTTGGGAGGGATTCCAGTGGCCTATGCTCGAAGACCTGCTAGTAGATGACTCGCACTACCAATGGCTCAACTACATGCAGAACCGCCCGGACTGGGACGGACACGCCTTTGGCCCACGGTTGGTGGGCCCATTGGAGCGCAACGCCATTGCTATGAGCGGCCTTCAGCAGCCCGGAGCGGCTGCTGCTGCAAAAGCCTTACCGCCTATGATCCCCGGAGGCGTAGGGGAGGAGCGACATTTTGAACTCGCCCTTGAGTTGCAGCAGAGACCCACCCCATTTGAAACTATGGGTGTTGTCGATGATGACTTGATCTTTGCCGCATCTGGCTATGCAGCCCAGGGAGTGGGCCTGCGGGAGGTGAGGAGACGTACAGGCCGTTGGCTCCAAGAACTGAGCCGTCGAATGTGGCCCATCGCATACCACCTCCAAACTTATCAGCCACCACCTGTTCGATCAGCTACTCAAGGGCGCCACATTGCCCTGATTGGGCTTGTCATGCTGATTACCGGATGGCCAGACACTACGTTCGTGGCTAACCTGATATATGGTTTCCCTGCCGTGGGCTTTTCTCCGCATGTGCCAGTCTACAAGGTTCAACCAGCTCACTACATCCCGGACGCCTCCATCTACCAGGACGCCCTGCCAGAGGCTGCCCGCATCATTCAAAGCCTCCGCCCAGGTGAACACGACACGGCTATTGTCCAGGCGGGTGAGGAGGACCAAGCCAAAGGCTTTTGTGGCCCCCCAATGACATGGGCCCAACTATGCCAGGAACTCCCCCAATTCAGGCTGATCCGGAGGTTCTGTATACAACAACCCTCGGGTAAGTTGCGAGTCATAGATGACGCTGCAGACGGAGGGCAGAGCGCACTCAGCTCGGATGCGAACAAGTTGGATCTATGTACGAGCATTCAACCTGGCCTTCATGTTCAATTGCTCTGGCAGGCAGCCTCCTCTTCGGCTCACGTGTCTGAGTTGTTGCAAGCTGGTATTTGGTCCGGGGGCGAAGACCTACCCAACGCTTACCGCTATGTCCCCATGAAGCCGACACATAGCAACATGGCCGTGGTGGCATACTACGACCACCACGTGGGTGGCCCCCGTTTCCGGCAATACTACGGTTCTCTGTTCGGGTTACCAAATGCTGTGTGTTCGTTCAATCGATTTCCCCGGTTCTTTCAAGCTGCCTGCCGCCGCCTGGCCTATTGTATGACCAGTATGTACTTTGATGACTTGACAATCCAGGACTTTGGTATTATGAGCGGCACTGGCCAGGCATTCGTCCATGACCTCGCACGATGCCTTGGCTCACCCTTCCAAACAGAGAAACATCAGTCCTTGGCGGCCCAGTCTGATTTTCTGGGGCTGATCCACGACGTGGCAACCAGGGTGATCCTGTCAAGTTCTGGGTCCGGGACCGATTGCTCACCAAGGTCACCGACATCATGGAGGAGGCCACTCAGACGCGTCGCCTCCCTCCGGGACTGGCGGCCAAGCTTTTTGGCTGCCTGGGATTCTTGACGACGGGATGCTTCGGCAAGCTGGGCCGGTCGGGCCTCCATAGCATCAAGGAAAGACAATACTCCTCGCAAGTCGTGATGACACCGGAGATTGAACAGTCCTTTGCTAGAATTCGAGCGCTACTTCAGTTGAAGCCTGAGAGAGAATTACCGCTCAATCCAGTACGGCAACACCGGTACTTGGCGGCATCCGATGCAGCGCAAGATAGGCCCCGCGAGGGCTCTGCGGGAGTCTTGTTCATTGACCCCCGTGGTAGCCGAAGGGCCTATGTCGTCCACATTAGCCCAAAGATCTTCACGGTGTGGTCCCATCATTATGAGGCCAAGATTGCACAGCTTGAGCTCTTGACAGTCTACATGGGCCTGGCATATAATGCCTCATCAGTTCGCGGAATGCATGGTATATGGTTTGTTGACAATATCGCTGCCCTCATGGCTCTCATACGAGGCCGCAGCAACAACGATGAGCTGGATTCTATGGCCGGAGCCATCCATGGCCTTCTGTTTGCACTCCGTAGTGCATGCTACTTTGAATGGGTCCAGAGTAAGGACAACTGGTCAGACGGCATCAGCAGACAGGGAGAACACGACCCGTGGTTCCAACAACATGATTTTCGTCTCTTCCACACCTACCCCCTGCTCATGCTCCTCCAGCTGCCCTACCACCTCATCGCTCAGGTCTTTCAGTTCGTTTGAGTGCTTTGGATAAGTTAGTGCCTTGGATGGAGTGCTCCCACAGGGAGAGTGTCAGATGTCAGATGACACAAGCGACGTGGGTCGCATTTCGAACCAAAGCACTTTAGTACAGACAGTACAGACCTGAATCGATTCGCAGAAAAGGGTAGCAGCAGTCGACATATGTTGAGCGAGATTCATCGAATATATTCAATCATTTAAGGTAGGCAGGGTCGGTGATGATGAATTATTTGGGAAGCTTCGAATCAACGTCTCCCAATGTTTGAATGCTCAAGCCAAACTGGGGAGACGCCCCTTGAGGAGCAGTGTCGCTGCTGGTACCTCAAGCTAAACTTTTTCTCCCACCCTGCCACACCCTGTTAGTTACTTTCATGTCCACCTGGTGCTAGTCGAGCTGGTGGCTGACTTGGCTTGTTGCCGGAAGAGTCTGGTTACCTGGTGATAGTCGCTTCACCTGTGGCCTTGCTGGTGCTTGATGGCCGTATTCCGGGTTACTTTCAGTTACCACGGCTATGCTTGTGACGCTTGCAGCCTGGGCTGCCGGCCACGTGAGATTGGGACTGTGCTGTCTGCCGCTGTCGTCCGGTTGTCCTTTTCCGGCTGCCCGCCGCCTAGCCATCATACCTGTTCTGTCGGTCCCAGGTATTGACGATGACTAGGGAGTTTCATTTAATCTTTTCATCGCTCTGTCCAGAGCTGGCATCCGTTGTGGCCGTAGGACCGGATGGAGTGCTCCCACAGGGAGAGTGTCAGATGTCAGATGACACAAGCGACGTGGGTCGCATTTCGAACCAAAGCACTTTAGTACAGACAGTGCAGACCTGAATCGAGTCGCAGAAAAGGGTAGCAGCAGTCGACATATGTTGAGCGAGATTCATCGAATATTTGTAGGTTCTGAGTTCCGAGAGCTTGAATCTATACCTGATCATTTGTCCTAAAGACAGGCAGGGCGGTGAGGCTGCTAGTCATCATGAGTTTGGCAATGACTTGCTGAGGCGGATGCGAAGTCTGGTACCCCAGACTCCGTGACATTGAAAGTTAGATGAACTGGATTGCAGGAGTATTTCCAACCGAATATGTCGTGCAGACACTGTGGGGCTTGTTTGTTGCCCACGAGCATTTCTTGCCTTGCCGCTGACCCCCCGATGTCCCCTTCACCGGTCTCAGGAAGGCGCCGGAGCCGAAGGCTGGGTGGAAGTGCGGTCGAAGTTGGCTGCACGAAAACTGTATTACTACTAGGAACAAGGACGCTACTAGGGGCTGCCAATGAATGGATGTATGGAACGATATTTCTCCCGATGGCCATCCATGTTTGCAAGTCTTTTCGATGGTCTGCCTGGCGATATGCGATCTTGACAGGTTCCCCCTGCGAAGGCCAAGAAGGATGAGGACAACGCGGGCAGCCTGCATTGCAACACGAGTGATGCTTGTTCACAATGGTAGCATCGCTTGCACAATTCGTGCTTTTTCAAATTGGTCTGACCAAGTGCGGAATCAAACGAGACAAGAACATAGTCAAAAAAACAATGCATGCACTCCAGACAAAGCTGTTGTTTCCACTCTTTTGGTTTGAAGGCTTTGGGGTGAACACCTCTCCACAATCACTTGCTATTTCTATGTGTTTTGGCCTGAAGACGCTGTGCCTCCCTTGATCATTGGTGGTCCACACCTCCAGGAGCATGCGCCCAAAATGGGAGGTGGGCAGGGTGGGGAGTTGTTAGGGTGAATTTCTTTAGTTTAGGTTAATTTCCAACCTAATGGCGCCACCTTTTCTATCCGTAAGGGAAGAGGAACGAATTCTTGTGATTGCTCCAAGGGATGAATTGTATGACTGCCGGGGCTGAAGAGTTGATCTTTCAAACATATATCAGTCCATGTCTAGAATGTACCAAGTCCAATCTCTTCATCTTAACATTGACCAGCGACGTTTCTCCGGTATCTTCTTGATAAAGCAACATGACTCATGACCTTCCAATACCACCCTGCGAGTATCCACTGTGCCTGTTGGGGAGCCACATAGTGTGCAATTCAAATTCAATCACCTTTGCTATGTGCGATTTGATCGGCCATGTACCAAGAGGCCACGATAGGGCCCAAAACGTAGGGTAAGGTTGACGGTGACCAAACTTGAATCATCACAACCTATAATGTTATTCTCATTTTCTGTGATGTCTGCTAATTGAAGTTGCATCTTTCTTTTTTTTTTATCATACTAGTTTTCCCAGAGAATCTCGGCCGGATCCGGGAGGTGGATGTTTTCAAGAAAGATAGAGCCATAGGAAGATTCTGCAATTTGTCGGGTATTTGATGTGGCGATGCGATGTTATTGTTGTTATTGTTGGTGGCTGATGTGTCAGGGTGATGTGCTGATGTGAAACAATTGTTGCGCAAGGAACAACACTCCGGCCCTCTTGCATCCTTCTTGCATCTTTTCTTGCATCCAGCCACAGTCTCTCAGCAAAGAGAAACTGCCTTCTCAAGGAAAAAGTAACTCTTGAGTAAAGAGAAGACGACAACTGTTTTCGACTGTTTTCTGAGCTTGATTTTCCTTCGTGGTACGAGCATTCTGCTCTTGGGCAGGTGGCAAAGGAAATGGTCGAAGAAAATCTGGCGAGGACTGGGCGATGAGTGGCAGCTGGGTTTGCCTGAAGAAATGGGCTTGCCTCACGATGAGAAAATTCTGGCCTAAACATGGATGTGTCTTGGAAAAACTGTGGGCTCGCCATGATCTATATATCCTCCTTGCTGAACAGAGCAGGTTGGCGGCCGCCTTATGAATCAACAAGAGACAGAGTAGCACTTGAAACAACAAGATCCCAAAACAGGTTCACATTGGTCCTTCCACCACTTGACAACTGACGGCGGGGCTAGTGGCGCCCAATCCCCACCGGGAGCAGCGACACTTGCAGTGGTTGCCGTGATACTGTTTCGTGGGTGAAGGGGGGATGCTTCCAGGAGAAGTCCCACACCAAAGAGAAGGAGGTCCGCAAGAGTGGATCCTACAACGGCATCTCAGCATCTCAGGGGTCAGTGGAGTGAATGTTACCGACCGGTCGCATTTGGTTACGTTGGATGGCACCCTGTGATTGGGAAGAGTAAATTCTGGTCAATTGGGGTGGAATGAGGTAGAATCCCTATAGGGGGATCGAGTTCACAATCCTGCTGTTCCGGGATACAGCACCAGAGCTTGGCAAACTGGGGCCTAATCTCGTCAAAACCGCACCAAAACACCAGTCTTGTGGACCTTGGACCGGCAGCACTCCTTTCAGCAAAGCACTCACGACTTCGGCCGATCACAGACGAGGCTGAAAAAGAAGAAAGCATTTGTGAGAATTTGTGATTGTAGCTTTTTGTATTTTTATTCCCGCCTCTACTTACCTAATTAAGCAAGGAGATAAGCTAGCAAAAGTTAGCTTCTAGGTAGGACACAGGATAGCTCTCCCCCCACTGCCCTAAAGGTGGCGGGGGGGAGCTTCTTGAATTTTGAGGGATATCAGATGAATGTGTCGTGTTGAGCCATGCCCTTTTGGAGGGCTAGAAATGCAGAGTCAAGTCGATTCCCTACCGATCAAACATGTTCAGCTCTTTCGTGTAGTGTTGTTTCAACACATTTGTGCTGCCTCCCCTCCCTTTTGAACGTCCACTTCTGACTCACTCATCGTTTACGGTGTTCACAGCCGTATTTGTGCTTTGGACTCGTCTCAACCCGCCGTGAGGTACCAACGGTGCCAAGCAGAGTTGGGAGGACCGAAGTCGAGTTGGTCCGGTGAAGCAGGGTGAGTTGGTCCGGAGTAGGTGCCTAGGTCCGTCCGCAAGTCTTGCTTGGGAAATCACAAAACAGTGACCCCCCAAGCTCAGTTCAGAAAAAGTGAGAAGTGATGAAAAGTGACCCGTTCAAATTTGCCTTTCATTTTGTCCATGTATTGGGGGACCGCTTGACCGCCCCGCATGGTAGGCTGTCTTCCAAAAAGATATACAATCAGGAGAATTTTGAGATGCCCCGAAGTACATCCATTCCCAGATTAGCATCTGCCTGACCTCTGATCAAACCATCAAAAGCTCCACTTGCGCAGTGCGGCCAACACTTTTTCTGCCAGGAGCAACAATGGTATGGTGGCGTCCTTGGAGTGACACTGTGTGTTTTTTGGGGATTGCGATACCTTGCGCAGGTTCTGCTTGAACGATGCCACACTGTTTTGGCAGTCACCAGACCATCGTGAGCCTAGTGAGCTGAGCCTGTGTCGTTTGGGTTCCTTCCACCAGACCCTTTTTCTCCAACGAAGGAATTGCCGCCCCCCTGCAGACCGATCTCCATCGCTTCGGCGCTTGGAGGTGACAACAGCTGGTCCTCACAACAGGAGAGGTTGCTGGCGAACGGTCCGGTTTTCCTCATGTCAGCCCTGCTTGTGGGCCTTCCATTGGCATCAATCATGAGTGAAGTTGAAGTTCATTTTGATCATTGTGGACTTGGAAGGTAATTGAAGAAGCTACTACGAGCAAAGGGCATCGCTACTAGGAGCAAGGACTACTAGGGGCTCCTGGCCCTACTACTAGGAGCAAGGACGCTACTAGGAACAAATTTTCTAGAACAACTCCACGAAACTTCTGGTTGGTCCCTATGGTGTTTTCGCTCCGTGGAAGTTTTCGCGACCACCGTGCTCGAAGGCTTTCCGGAAGTCGAAACGGAAGTCGAACGCTTTCTTGTTCGGCCTAGCATTTTCTCCAGGACAGCTGGGATGACTGGGGTCCGGATCCCAAAGGAAGGGGACGAACAGGGCTGTGGAGACCAACCAATTGACCAGATACCTGGATTTTGGTTTTGACATGTTTTGAAAGAAAAGAGGGCAATCACAAGCTGGGCTATCAGTTCACTGCTAACAAGAGATCAGGAGTTCCAGCGCGTTTTCTGATTAGTTGGTGCCCCCAAGAGTCTTAAGAAACACAATCTGAAGTTGGAGGTTGGTGGTTGTTTTGGGATGTTTTGGGACGTTTTGTTTCTAGACCCTACAGACTCTGGATGTCCAAGTGAAGATCTTGGGCCACCCCACCAGTTGAGGCATTTTTTCCATGAGCGGTAGCACCGCAGTCCCCCTTCGGGCTGAGGCAACAGTCGCTGGTGGGTGCGGGAGCCCACAATGGGAGGAGGAGTTGCTGTACCACTTGGGGTCAAGGAATTTGGATATTCCGGATAGTGGAAAGAGCCTTTGTGCATTTTGAGGTCTCACACCTGGTTTTGCATTGTAGTTGCGTCTTCCTGAAGCGCTTTTGACGAACCAGCTTCTGGTGCGACCCATCTTGGACTCAAAAATGAACTGTTGAGCTTGTTGTTTGTTCGCCCAACCCAATAAACTATATAAAAGTAAAAAAACACCGCGATGATGGTATTGAGCGAATCAACTGCCGCTGTTTAGGCTTTCCGACCGTCAGGGTGATCAATTTCACAGTTAGTTTACTTTGGGCAGTTGGGAGGAAAAACCATGCAAAACCCACCTAGGAGCAAAGGACGCTACTAGGAGCCAAGGGCATCGCTACTAGGAGCAAGGACGCTACTAGGGGCTCCTGGCATCGCTACTAGGAGCATTCTTACTAGTAACAAGAAGCTACTAGACAAACCGTTGGTTGGAGGAAGAAGGAGTTGTTCCTTGGATCCCAGCCGACGCGATCGGTCCCAACAAGTGCACTCTGTGCGACCAGGGCCAGAGGGGCAACGGCCAAGCGGGCGGATGGAATGGCCACTTGGTGACAGCTGGGCTTAGCTTGGGGTGGGCTTGAGAGATGATGATACAACCCATGAAAGTCATGGCATTTCGGAATTCTGAGGATTATAGATTCGCTCTGTATTGGGGAAAGAAAAGAGTAAAAGAGGTGTGAACCGACCCCTGGGCGTCAACAGTGGTGATCCTTGAAAGGACGTGTCACTTTGGGGAAGGCTGTTTCTCTGAACATTGGACCATTGCAACCTGATGTAACGTGTACTGTACATACTACTATTGAAGCTTGGAACAACATAACAAAGACAAAGGATAAAAAGAGAGTTCTCTTTTGTATTGCTCCTGTATAAAGGCTTGGTCACCGGCTTGGACACCTTTTCATGCGCCGAGGTCGCAGAGAGCGTCGGCGACCCGCAGGCAGGTAGTGGCGTGTCATGGCGTGTCGTGGAGTAAGTTCAGGCGATCGATATCTGGCTTTGTGGATGTTTGCAGAGTCGGTATGGAGGCCATCGCTACTAGGGTGGAGGCCATTCCTGGTAGGTTGGAGGCCATCGCTACTAGGGCGGTCGGCGGCGAATCCTCTGCTTTGTCTTCCTGGTCAGGTCGCGGCACGTCCGGGTGGAGCTAGGAGCGGAGCCGGACAGAGGGAGAGAGAGTGGTGGAATGATGCGGCAGGGTGGCGATCCTCAAAGAAGCCATGTTCAGAAACTTCAAGTT